>WOVY01000537.1:0-17500 GCA_013436015.1 Rhipicephalus annulatus | reverse complement strand
CCTTGGTGGAGCGCGCACGGGCAGCTTCCAGCTCCACTGGCGTCCCGGAATAGGGTCTTGCCACTCTAGCACGCCGATGGGCCACGTCGGCACTCTCTAGTATACTTTTTCTGAAATAAATGTTTTTTACCACCACCACATGTACTTAATTTGGCATCATGTGACGTGAATAGAATGAAGGTAAGCGACACATCCAAACATGATACTCATGACACGGAAGTCGTGAATGGCATAATTTACTTCCACCTCGTAACGTCGTGGTGATTTGAAAGTGACATATCAACCTTCCTCTTTCGTGCTTCGCATATCGTCGATTCCCACTGTACGTGAGATCTCCCAATTTTTTAGGTTCGTAGTTCGTATTACGTACTTGTCTGATAACTAAGCTTCTGCTCGCCTTAATGTGCCCTTTCTTACGAACCTGGGCTTTGAACGTGGCAGCTTCCCATGTGGCCACGAAGCAAAACTCCATGTTGTGGAGCACCTCCGCATAGGTATTAAACGGCCAGCGACCCAATGAGCAATCAGTGCAACTTTGTGAAAGCCGCCGGTGTTGCGCCATTAGTGATGGAACATCTGCTCTTCACAACTATGGGAGTGGAAAATGACTTCGTGAAAGCCACTCTCACCACATTTACAATACCGTGGTAGCGAAGAAGAACTTGCAGCACACCTTCTGAGTGTGTCCTGGCTGTATGCCTAGCGGAGACGTTCACTCGCAATCGTTCTAACTCGTCTTTACGACAGGCCAATTTCGGAAACACCCATCCTGGACTGTCATCCTGAAAGGTAATCGAGCATAAAGGTGACGAATGCAGTGTTGAAATTTCTGAGGACAGCAGACTTGCACAAGCGTCTGTGAGCCAATAGTGATGTCACAGTGCCACGCAAGACTGTGGCCGAATAGCATCTCAGTCTTACTCAAGACAGAGGGACTGTGATGTTCCACGAGTGCCTCTTCTCTCTCTTTCTTTACACTTCTAACTTTGAAACTCGCCTTTGCCTTTACGCAGGGTAAGGTCCCGCACCGGTTAGTCTAAACTAATTGACAACCCAGCAATTCTCCTTCCTCTTGTATTCAATTTTTTTCACGACCATCATATATTGTGTGGAAAAAAACGTGGCTCTATGCAATAAGGAAGTGTCGATATGCGAAATGTCCGATCTAACGTCCGAAAACGTTAAAAACAACACACGCATAAAAAACAAAAAGGGGAACAATATGGGGTTACGAAACATGTATTGCGTTCGGTCATCTTTCCTTCACCGCCATCAACGCAACCGGTCATGCTAGTTCTTTGATGAGTGATAGATAGATTTAATGCAAAAGAAAAGCGAGACTTGGCTATAATGTTATTTGGGACGCAGAATACAACGATGTCTGTTCTCGCGGAGATATTTTCGATTTAGTCGCGCAATCTGCTTGACTTTTCACTGCAGCCCCAGCCGGTTATTTCGAAACTTTCGAACAAAGCTCACTCGAGCCTATTTCGTTCCACCGCACAGCCGTATACGCACCTGCGCCCGCGTCAAACAAGCATCAGCGCAAGCAGGCGCTTCCGACGATTGCGTCACGAGCTACGTATGTGTATACGGGGCACCGTACCAAGGCAAACAAAATTTCGGGCTGGGTGGCGAACGGTGTCGTGTCATTCGCGCGTCTTTATTGTAATTATCTTTTTTTCGTTTCCGCACCGGATGCTGTTGCTGCCTTGCTGCTGGTTCCGAGAATAGAATGAAGCAAGCGCCCCCCGTCGAGCGCGTCTATCAATTAAACAAAAGAGAACGGCGGTGGAAAAAAAAGGCGTCACGCGGCTCTTGATTGACGTGGACAAAAGGAATCAACTGTCGATGCCCTGTCACGGCGTCGCGAGCTTTCCCGTCTGACAGCCCTGACGGCGCGGCTTTGTGAGAACAATCGGCAACAGCGCGGCGTGCGCTTTGCGAACTCGTGGTTGCCAGACGCCGGTCGGTTTGGTTGAGGCCGATTGCGAGAATGCCCTTGGTCTTGACGTATTGCTCTGTTTCTGTTTTTTTTTTTCGTTTGCTCCTTTCCATGCTTGTTTGTTCTTCGCCCGCGAAAGCGGTTTTAAGTGAAAGCGGAGTTTTGAAAAGTTAAGATGGAGACTCGCCAACCTTAAATAAGTGAATAAAAAAAAGAAAAGGAACCAGACAAAAAAGGCATGAATGCTTGAATTTTTTTTCTTTTCGTAAAACGCGCTCAATGAAAGTGCGAAACGCTCCGCATTCCGGTCGGGCTATCGCTCACCCGAATTGCACCAAAGTTTCTTTTTTTTATTTTTTATTGATTTTGCCTTCACACTTGTCTACTCTGGAGTAACGCAAATCGGTCGCTGTGAAATCACTTAACCCTTCTCGCTCTTCTGAGCGAATGTTTGCTTTAAGCGAGCTACACTATTGCCGTCCTTTCATTGTGTTGGCGTTGATTTATTTTGGATTTACACTGTTCCAGGTAAAGGTTAAGCTAAACTGTCTGCCAGTCACTGCTTGTTTATTTATTCGCTTCCCTCTTATCCGGGATTAAATTCCCTTTAAAGGAGAGTGGTCGCTCGTTTCGCAAGTTTCCGCACTCTTTGAAAAACAGAGCGCATCTTCGAGCCATGCTATATAAAGATTTTGCCTCTAAGTCTAAACAATAGATAGAATACAAGCCGTTAATCGTGAAGTTAGGGCAACTCACTAATTTTTGCGTCTCGCCATCATGAGCGACAGAAAGCAGAGTGTGATCCTTTCCATTAGGGCCGTAACTACGGGGGAGTTGAGGGGGTTTTGACACCAGCCTGAAAGTTTTCTATACTTTGACCGTTCGTGCGATGCTAAAGTGTTTGCACGTCTTCACCTCTTCCACTAAAAGCGAAAGTTAGGTGTATAGGACGTGCGCAGTGGAAAGCAGAGGCGTGCCTGAAAAGAAGAAAAAAAAATCCCGGGTACGGCCCTGCTTTGCACCACTCAATAAAGTTTAACGTTGAGGCCTGTGTGTTTGGTTTTTTTTTTGCATTTCAAGTTTTATATTTCTCTGAATCTGTGTAGAAGCCCTGACTCCACGCTTCGGAACATTGCCGCCGTATTTGTATGGTTTTATTTGCGTCTTACATTTATTGTCATTGTCATTGGAACAGTCTCTTTCAAAAAAGCTTGCTTAAAAATAAACAGGAACCCAACTGGGAAAGGGAAATGCTCACTGATAGTACTGCCTTGGTTTTTGCTGACGGCAAGAAGTGAGTCCATAGGAGCTAGCGGAGCATGGTATAGCTCTGACTGCAGGTGCACTGTCGTGCATCATAAATAACGATGCAGTGGCTGAAGCTGTCGACGATTAACTGGCAGAGTTACAACTGCGAATGCTTATACAAACAAAGAACTGAGCACATTTCCAGAGTGATTCTATGCTTGTGTGAAAAGAAGTAACGCATAGAATAAAAAAAGGCTTATATAGAATGCCTAACCGCACATTTTGTTAGTTTGTCTATGAGGTGGTTGGCAACCGTCCTAACTTTTCCGGTATTGGCGTTGCTTTGAGAAAACACTATACCGCGTGACACTGTTGGAAAATAAATCATTTTTTTCCCGGTTTGATTCCGTGGCAGATTTATCACAAGCTTTGTTGTGCTTTCAAATATCGTGAACGTTGTACGGCTTGGAACAGTGAAAGCTTACCTCAGGGTTGTTGTTAGTGTCGCTGTTTCAGAGGATCTTTTTGAAGGAAGAAGGGGCTGAGGATTTAAATTGTTCTAGAGTATGGACCAGTCAATGTAACAACAAAAAGAGAATGCTTGCCATGAGTAGAACGAAATGGAATTCCTGTGCAGTACGCAATATTCGGCTCAACACACCAAAAGCAACCATATTACGAGGGCGTCTCTCGGCTCAGGGGATGAGCGAATGGCAATACTGGAGAATATTCAGACCTAAGGTTAAAGCATTTAGAAAAAATAGGGCATCTGGCTTCCGTACGTTGCACATGTGGCATAGGTCAAGCTTATAATTTGCTTGGCTTTAACTTTCTAGGCAGTATCTTCCATCTCGCCATCTTCCACCTTCATTTTGTTTTCCTTTGGTTCGAAAGACAACATGCAACCGCACAATCCGGCTTCTATTATTTATTCCCGCTGAAAATAGTTCTCCGATACCCCGACCAACTATAGGCGCACCTGAGTTGAGCTCCCGCATCTGAACTGAATCCCAGTGTGACAGGCTGTACCTGAAACCCTGGCTATTTTCGGAACTGACTGGATGGAGAACAGATGGTGCGGCACTTGCATACACACCGCGAAAGAGCCGCAAATTTTCGGGTGCGACAGCGCCCCCTACACGCCCACTAGCGGCGGCGTCGCCGAGCCGCAGTTTATTCAGACGCTTCTTACGTGCACTCACACCTATTTCGCATCGTTTGTTGTTGCTGACTCTCACCACTGAAGTTTAAGCACCGTTAGCCTCACCTACCTGATATACAAAAGGAAGTGGCTCGCATAAGTGTGTGAAGGTGTTAGATGGCGTTTATTTTATATACGAAACAAGGGTAAATTTCGCGATAATAGGGCAGACTTGAGCCACATTCTATGGGCATTGCCGCAGGCCCTCATAAGAGACGAATGCCACATACAGTAGTGGACGGAGTACCACGCTCCTCAGCTCTGACTCGCAATTACAAGCCCGCTTAATACGGCAGGCCGAAGACGCCGCCAAGGCCCACGGGATCATGGCCGTCGTCTTCGTTGGGTCCTTCCCCCGCACCTCAAAAAGGAGCAGTATCTTTCTGCTAATTAACAAATTTCGTTCATCATCGTAACAGGGACAATGTTTTCACTGTCTCATAGAAACACGTACACAACGGCAGCGCAAACGGTTCGTATTCGGAGAAGCAAAGTTCACCGCATGCAATGGCAGACCTTTACCTTTCTTGGCTGGAAAATCATAGATCCAGGCTTAGTCCGAAGGCCAATTTTTTTTAATGAAGTTTAGGCCTAAGCAGTCAACCTCGCTCCTCTTGATTCTGCAAAATTAGATTTGGCCCAGCAAGACACCAATTTATATAGCCATATGCATACTATCTAGCTATAACTATTCAGTTATCGTAAGATATTTCAACGCATATACTCCAACACAAATTTCACAAACATGGGACCTAATCTTGCAAGCGTATTTCCCAACCACAACGTGCCGGCCCACTGTTAATTCCTTTGTAATGCGTAACATTGATCTACACGAAATAATGCCATGAACAAAGTAAACACTAGAAAGGCTGCAGAATCTGATGGGATAACAGAAAGGTTCATCAAGGAAAATATCGACATACTGCGTACCTTGTTACCAAACCTATTCAACCATTCATTGCACTCGGGAATCTATCCATCTACGTTAAAAATTGCTAAAGTGACTACGATCTTCGAAGACGCAGATAAATTTGACCCATCGTGCTATCGCTCCTACCTGTTCTTAGTGTCATCAGTATACTATCTTTGAAAAACTTCTTGCTAAGCGTATTCATTTTTTTAAAGTATCATGTGCTTTGTCCACAACAGCACGGTTTCGACCTCAGTAAAGTACAAGATTCTCCGCATCATATACCTTTCATTTTTTTTTTTCAATCTTGCCTGACATGCTGCATGGACACTACTTATCAGAACCTACGCGACGTCTGCAGAAACGAGCCATCCGAACTTTTAATTTCTCGCACCAAAGCGAAGCTAGCAGAACATATTTTTTCAAGCTAAAAGTCCTACCATTCGATTTTCGACGCGAAATAAGCATGGCAAAGTGCATTACAAGTATAATAAACGACAGCTATCTGTTCAACATATCAAATTTGCGTGTGCCCAATCGTCCAATAAGAGCAAAACAATTGCAAATTTTAACATACCATTGGCTAAAAACCTATATGACTAATGACTAGTGTAAGTTATTGACATAAAAAAAGAATGACATAGCATTTGAGAGAAAACAAGCTAAGAACGTACCGCTCTGGCTAAAAAAATGTCACGTTAAGCAGATATAATCTGAGCATGTATAGACACTTAAGCAGAGCACACGGCCTGTATATATATTCTCAAAGACATGTTTTTGTTGTTTTTTGTTTAGATTTTTTCTTAGCCCACTTAGGGTGATAACATAATCTGTGTTATAACGTTATATTTAAGTTAAAAGTATCGTTTTTCTCTCCTGTTCATTCAATGTCTATTATATGCATGTATGTGTGCGTTTATATATATATATATATAAATACCCTGTCTATTAGATTTACCGATTGTATTTTTTTTCACTTCGGATGTGGCTCGTTTTCGATTTACATGTGTCTGGTGAACAGTATTGACAATTACATGTTTGTGTATAGCCCCGATACTAGCCTTTGACTCACGTGCCATATGGTGTTTGCAATCGGTTTGCAAAACGTCTGATTAGACAGTTTCGAACTTTATATCTGTTAGGTATTAGTGTTTTTCTGCTAACTACAAATGCGCGCGAATTACAAAAAATGCCACGTGACAAACCCGCTTGCACGTCAGTGTGCACAATGATTCTAGTGCTCCCTAACGTTCCGCGTACGAACAACCACAGCATTTGCCACATTGTGCTGTCTGGGCAGGGCCGCAGCGATGGTGGTTCCTTTACAATGAACACGTTTTGCTATCGGCCACCAAGACGATAACCGCTGTGACTGCTTATCGTTGTCATGAACCGGTGCAAGGGGAGCATGTCGTTCATACGCGCAACGTTAGGGAGCACTAGAATCATCAAGTGCACTGACGCGCGAGGGGGTTTGTCACGTGATATTTATTTTTATTTCGCGGGCGTTTGTAATTAGCAGAAAAACACTAATACCTAACAGATATAATGTTCAAGACTGTCTAATCGGACGTTTAGCAAACCGATCTACAACTTCTCATCGAAATTTTTTATCTGTCTTTGTTTCTTGTAAAGTTAGTTAATTAAACATATCTAATTAAACAATATTGAAGAACGAAAAAGTAGTTGAACTCCAGGCAACGGTGAGCAACATGCATTTGGTAGTGTCGTAATTACGTGTTTCGGCATATTTTTAAACTCTGGCTATAGTTACCTGGGACACCCTGTATAGTCAAACAAGCATTGCAACCACCCGCAGTGGTGCTCCACGTAAATCACTGTTTACTTTTTCGCCATTCATTATCGTTGCTTCACTTTCTGCGCATCATGTGCCCGGCTGAAAAAAAAATGGAAACAGAAGCGAAGAAAATAAAGAGGACCCAACCGCCGCAAGTACTGACCACGCCCTGCACTGCGTAAGTGAACCAAACTAAGCCAAAGCACTAGCGTCGCTCGTGTGCACGATGACATTGGCCCTCGCGGTTACGAGACCATCACGGGCGAAAGTTTTTCACCATTATCGTTGCTTCGCCCGCTTTTAGCTTCCAAGGCTGACCTCGGTTGTCCCAAAGTGGAAACCACGGTCGGGAAGAAGGGCATTAGCGAGTTGCGGGTGGGGAAGGCTACCGACCGAGGCCTCCATTTATCGAGCAGCCAGCTGCGTGTGTTCCTGCGTCCGCACGGGAGTACCGAGTGGGAAAGACGGGGCTGGTGGGGAGAGCGGGAGTCGGACAATGTTTCGCGGTCAAACTCGCTCACTGCAAGTTTGTGCGAGCCGAGCTCGGCACGACAAGCGTGCCTGGACGGAATCAATCGCGTGTGTGTTCTCTCTCCTCTCTTTCGTTTCCTCTTTTCTCGTAACGTTGTACACGTGGTGGTGGTGGTGGTCAGAGGGCAACCTATAAAGAGAGCACGCAGCCGGACACTGCTTGCAGCCCCGCCTCACTTACTTCCTACCGCTGAGAACGGGACCCTTGCCACCCCTGTCTTTGCTGCCGGACTGTTGTTCGTGCTGAAGACGACTGAGCCACTGCTCACCTAACCTTTTTTTCTCCTATGCACTTTTCTGCCATTCCCCATTCCCGCAGGCGCTGCGCCGTGCTCCCTACAGGGCTGCAGACATCAGGCGCCTTCTTCTTCTAACCACTACCCCCCACCCCTTACTTCCTCGTCGCTCCATTTTTCTGCTCTGTTTACTGTCTCTTCTACAGGTTGCTTTACTTCTCGACTTCCTGTGTCTGCGTTTTTTGGCTCTTTCACAACTCTTTTTCTCGACGTTTCTTCTGCTTCTTACCTTGCTTCGTTATGAATTTGCCTCTGCACTCTTTTCCTTCTTACATTATATTTTAGTCTCATTCCTACCGCACCTCGAAATAAACGTTGCAGGTTCTGTTGCGTAGCATATCCTATCTATCAATCTATCTATCTATCTATCTATCTAATATATCTATCTATCTACTGACATATGCTTTCAAGACTACCTTTACAAGGTTGCTCCTGCTAAGCAGGGCGAAAATATTCGAAACGATTGGTGTGCGTGTGCGTGTGCGTGTGCGTGTGTGTGTGTGTGTGTGTGTGTGTGTGTGTGTGTGTGTGTGTGTGTGTGTGTGTGTGTGTGTGTGTGTGTGTGTGCGTGCGTGCGTGCGTGCGTGCGTGCGCCTTCTTTGAAGCTGGCCCAGTGGCCTAGACCCGCGGCTCGATACACCTTGTGACAGGTCTTCCGCGGCCCCCAAATGCGACTAGCTTCTTCTGTTAGTCCGCTTGCCGCTTTTCTTGGCCATTTCCTTTGCTTTACGGGCAGCGACACGCGACTGCTGCTGCGTTTTTTCCCGCGAACGCCGTCGCGTGACGTGACCTTTCGTCTTCGCCCACAGACGTCCCGTTTACAGTTTAGTGTCTTTGTTTTCCGAGTTGTAGAAAGAGGAAAACAAAAAAAAAGTGCCGCACTCTCGCTTTCGCAATCGGTCGCATTTGTTTCGTTTCTTTTTTCACTTGCCCTCTCATGCAACACAACGAGGACGTACTTGTCATCGAGTTCCCTCTGCCAGCCAACCCCTTCTGAAGTCATTTGCTTCTGTGATGCGCATGCGCGTTCGTATTGTCTGTTGCCGCCTCCGTCGGTCGCGTGTTGGGCCTCCGCAATTCAACACTGCAAAAAATGGGCTCTTCGCGCGCGAGTGCTCAAGTCAGTCACGCTATGTTCACTAGCGCTGCTGAAGGGAAGACGTGTGTATCTGGCAACCGTTACACTAATTGCTCGCGTGAGACGTCTCTATGTTTGAAAGGACTTAACGTCTCTCTCTAGCGTAACGTGACGTGCGTGGGCGGACGATACGTGAGAGGTGGTGTTTATTCAGGACCGGCTCGACGCCAAAGGGCGTACCAAGAAAACGTGCAATGACGAAGCGTTCGCGACGTGGTCTCCGTCGACAGTCAAATAGCACCTATTAGGCAAAACACTACCAGCAGTAACGAGAGTTTTCGCTTGTAATGCGCTAGAGATAATCGCAGTGCAGCCTCGAAAATTCCCAAATGTTCTTGTTCTACATCGAAAGGTAAAGAAGGGTTAGTCCTTTATAAACCTTCATTGTTTCGCCCATGCTCATCTTAACCTGCGTGTGTTTAAAATTTGCTGTGAGGTATCACTTCAAAAAAATCTTGCATGACGATTCATTTAAAGGCAGAGTTAAATATCATTCTGTTATTATCAATAGCTCTGCCGTACTCGCAATATACAACAGATGCTTGTACAGCGAGAACACTGTTTTTCGCTCACAGTGTTTTCATTGCTCTCAGATCACTCTTATGACCAGGCGATGACCCCGGTTTTGATTGGAAAGCGAGGAATGTAAGGTTTTCAATGCAGCACAATTCACATAAATCTAATAGGCGCAGTAAGCGCACCACGTCAGTAAACAATGATTAAAATGCGGCGAGCGTACCGCTGGAGTATAGGGCCGCCACAAATCGTAAGCTGCAACCGTACGAAATGTTCCTCAAAGCGTTCTATAGTCCACAGTGCCAGGCGGATGGCGCGAAAATGAATTGTGGCCAATGAACACTAGTGATACACTTGCATTCATAGAAGCCTTGGTAATTTGTATTCAAGCACCATTGACTCATCACCGAAAAGAAAAAAAGAAATAGACGCCTTTCACCTTCGACTGAACTTGCCCGCAAAGAACGGTGTACATTATATTCCCTGCCCATGTCCTGTAGAACGGCCACTCAACACTGATTATCCATTGCGCTTTTATGGATCTTGCGTGCCACGATAAATCAACCAGCAGCGAAGAGAAAGAAAAAGCACGAGACTAGAGGGAAAGGTGGATTTTGTGAACGGTATACTTTACGGTTTGTCTAATGCTTTTTTATAATTGACATCGATTTGCAAATAACGTTTCCATTAAGCAAACACCGATCTCCTTTTTATAGAAACGCAATACTCGTGTTCGCCAGCCGAAGCAACGCACTCTCATCACCGACATGGCCGCTGTTCTTTCTAGGAGTGCGTATTCATCTAACACGAGAATCAACAGCTTCTCTTCGAATCCCTGTGTTCGTTCCTGCCAGTTTTGAGTTAGTCATACTAGTTTAAATGATTGCTGTTGCTGGACGACTAAAGTATAAGATGCAACTCGGGACACCGTGGGTCGACGCGCATATATACCAAAGGCTTCATTGTTAAGTAAGCGGAACAGCGGCAGTGGAAACGCGCGAAAAGTGTGTCCCTATTGCAAAAGTGCTGTGTAGGCCAGTGTGCTCGAGAAATAATTTCGGTAAGATCGTCTCATAGAATTTTGATCCAGCGGCGTTCGATGGCGAGCCACGAAACACTGCGGTAATAAAGCACAACTGCAACTTTTTATGTAGCGTTATGGCTTCCACGTCCAGCTTATCTCTTTGTTCGTTGTACTCATTAATTGTTGTCTTGATGAATAGAAGCTCACAGTGGTTTATGTGTACGCATACACGCATGTGCAAATTATGCAGTACAACCATATTCACCAAGCATTGAAAACTTGACCTTGGTGTCCTCGTGCTAGCGATAAGCAGTGCAGTCACCGAGTGTTCTAAACAGAAAGTGTGTAAGACGTGTTGGATACTCTTAATTAAATTCTAAGCTGTTATCTACCAACACCGCAACATATAATGCGCATCGCAGTGTGCGCAACGTTGCGGATAATTGTTTTGTACGTGTGTCTGTAGCTGATCGTATGCATGTCACGTACGTGTGATATATTATCACCGTATACTTGCTGTACCTATCACCCTGCACCAGCACAAGATGCTAGACGATCATCCCATATAAATTCTCCGGCAGATCATTAAAATCTTATTGGGTATTGCTGTACATGGCAACTTTAGCCGACTCATTCCGCTGCAAAAACTAAACAGGGAGAGAGATAAAAAAATGTGTTTTAGAGATGCTGACAAAACTAAATGACTAAGTGAATTACTGAATGAATAAATGAATGAAAACAATTCTACAAGGCTGTAATACACTACACTGCAGCATTTCCGTGCAATGAGCAGTGTTGATGAGTTAACGAAATACCGCAAAGCACATATAAACATCACACTCGCACAGCTCGTTGCCTCATTGTTTGTCACACTCAGTCACTACGTCGCGCTTTTCTTGATATAAACTTAGAATAGAAAATACAACGCTGTGAAAAAAACACGAGGGACCCTTAGGCTTCGTCTTTTAAAGTTGAATGCGGTAGCGATATTCTGTTCCCAGTGCGTACTTCAAACGCTTAGTGTTTGAAATCTTTTCGAACTTGCTATGCACCTACTACGCGACCTCAAGGGTGCAGTAACGTGTGTGCATTTTGTATTGAGTGACTGCCTTTAAACTGTGAAGTCTTTATGACAATACCATGTTCTGACGTTTGATGGCAATGTACGCTTGTATCAGGCATGATTAGGGCAATATTCTATGTTGTATTGTGAAGCATATATATACATGACGCGTGTGTTTGTAAAGCATGAAAGTTACTTTCACTGCATTTCCAAGCATATGAAATTATTTTCACTGCATTCACTAGCAGAGGCATGCCTGTGTGAGAGGACAAACGCTTGCCCTGCAAACAAACCCGGGTTGGATCCCCTCTCAGACTCAAGATCTTGTTATTCTTTATTTCCATCTTTCTGAATTTTTCGGTCATGCAAAGATAATCAATGACACCAACACTGACTCCGGAATTCCTGCGTGTTGAACTATATTACGCTATCGCGTTAATAAGAAGATGATGACAAAGAGCTATCGAAATCATAGCAGTTCACGGCCGACGATACAGTTGAGAAATTTAGCACGTGTTGCACCGCTATGGAGACATCGACTTTGTCACTGTTGGTTCGAGTTGAGAAACGAGCATCGAGAAACTCATTAGAAGGCGACAGCCGCTTTCTTCTCTCACGCGTTGTCAGGCATTAATGAACCCAAGTGTCTAAATCTCATCTTAAGCGCCCCAAGAGACAAAGACTGGGAGATAGGGCGACCGCCACCTAAGGACGACCGAAGGTTGTTGCCCTACGAGACCTTTCTGTCATTCCCTGTAGTGGTACCGCCGCCATGGACGGCACGTGTTCGCATTTTCATAGTATACTCTTCTAAGGCACACGTGCCTTCCCTTCAGCTGTAACTCGCGGCTTGACATGTGTCGCGCCACCTTCTTGTATATTCTTTTTCCTTTCTTCAGTTATCTGCTTTGAAATATATGTATTTTTAACAGCTGGGCTGTTTAAGTCTACCGTTAGTCCCTGCAAAGCGAGCAGAAAAGTATCGTGATCATTATCCCGCATCCACTATCTCTGTCCTTTTCTTCATCTTCTCATTCTCTCCCAGAACGCGTTCACCGATTTGTCCGGGGCGGCATACAAAATATCTGATGGGCTGGAGAAAAAGTACACAGATAAAGAAATAAATAGAACGTAAGAGAACTAGATAAATAGAGACAAAGAAGGGGAACAAATGCAAAGAAAAAATATAGAAAATTATAGTAACAAAACAGCTATAGAAAAAGAAGTGAAAAATAAAAATCAACTAAGAGAAACATATAGATGAAAATAACAAGAAACAAAGCAGACCATACGTATCCGAACTGTGTTTAGGTTTGGTACCGCTAGTGCGAAGCTTTTTTAATTAGTTGACTCGCAAGGTCAAGTATACACAAGGACAGCGAAAAAAAATTGGCAGCATATCCACGGAGTGATTTATAAAGAGTGGGGCGAAGCATTCGTCAGTCCATTTCTTCTTGCTTCCGTCCGTCCATGCGTCCGTCTGTGTGACCGTCCATGTGTCCATCCGCTTGTCCGTGTGTGCGTCTGTTCGTGCGTCCGTCCCTGTGTTCGTCCATGCATCCGCCCCTGCGTCCGTTCATGCGTCCATCCATGCATCTGTCTGTGTGTCCATTCGTCCATCTATTCAACACTCCAAGTACCAACATCTCGCATCTTTTCACCATATATTCTCCATATAGAAGCACCGCCATCCAGCGGACATTCCAAGGACTAAACGAGAGGTGGCACACGCACACTTTCTTACGGCTTGCGCTTCGGCTCTACTTCCCACCTTTAACCAGAGTTCATGGTATAAACTAGTTCACTGTATTCATGGTACTGCGGCCCAACGCTCGCTACACCTTTCTAAAACCAAGGAGGTTACGCCCAGCGAGTATAACGTTGCAACCTTTTTCTGTCAGATAGTGCTCAATGTACATGCCAATGGCTGCTAATGGGAAATGAGAGAGGAGAATTCGGCTTTTATTTTCGTACGGCTTGCGCTTCGTATCTACTTCCCACCTTTAAGCACATCTAGTTCATGGTATAAACTAGTTCACTGTATTCATGGCACTACGGCCCAACGCTCGCTAAACCTTTTTAAAACCAAGGAGGTTACGCCCAGCTATAGTATAACGTAGCAGCCCTTTCTTGTCAGATAGTGCTTTATGTACATGCCAATGGCTGCTAATGGGGATCGCAGCGTGCGCCTCAACTAAAAGTCGAATTCTCCTGTCTCTCATTTCCCCTTAGCAGCCATTGGCATGTACATTGAGCAATATCTTTTATTGTTCAACAACGCACAGAAGAAATCTCTCACCGGCACCACCTAGGAGGTCAAAATGTTATACTTGTTACACAATACAACGGCTACGAGGGACGAACGGGTGCCACTATGAGAAGCTTCGCCCCTAAAATAGGGATGGAGAAGGCTTACAGCTACCAAAATGGCTGATTGGGCCGGTTAGCTATTCTTGATTACTTGAAGCACGAGGGCATAAAGTATAGACAGGACTATCTATATAAGACACTTGTCTTAGTGTTCATCCACGTTACGCGTTTCTATTTTGAGTAATCATGAGCGCTGCTGCCCAGAGAAGCAACGCCTGCCTACACTCTTTCCAGAGGAAGAAGAAATGGAGGAAACGAAGACGGGAGAAGGAAACAAGTTTAGAACAAAAAGTTGAACCAGTTAGATCTATCTCGAAAGGCAGCTGAAATAAGAGAAGCAACTAACGTAAGTGCCACGTGCCGTTTTCTGTCTCCATGTTTTCGCGCCCTATTTCCTTCCAAAAATGTGTTGCTTTCGTTCTGATAAGCTTGTGCTATCTTCAAGTTTCTTCCTTTATCGTGTGCCTTCACTTTTCCTATGTAACGTCGGAGGGTAAAAAACCGGTGTCTGGTAACATTCATATCTGTTCATTCTGTCATTTACTTGTATCTGCACGTCAGGCGAGACAGTCGCCGCTTCGTGCCCTCAATTAAACAGGAGCTCAAATTATTTTCACGGCTCACTCTAACTGTCTTCGTTAAAGACAGTTACAGCCGCGTTCGCTGCCAGCTCAGAACTAACGGCAAACTTGGCTTCGTGTAATTATTGCATTCTCACCTTAGTCACACACGTGGACATGTCGCTTTCTATCTGAAATAGCACACTTCATATAAGATATAAACAGTTCGACCTTTTACCGGATGCGACGTCTAATTACAACGTCACCAAAAATCATCTTCGCTTGGCTTTGCTACTCGAATCACACCAGCTCTTTAGGCGCGTCTGACGAAACCCGAGTACCATAACCCAACTCGTAATGTGAAGTTGCCATTGTTAGAACGGGCAACGTTTCGCACGCCATTTGAATATAGCGCTTATAGCATTCCAGCGAGTCAACAGAAATGAAAGGGGAGAAAAAAAACCTGCTATAAAACTACATGGTTGGCATTTCCAGCTTTAATTAAAGCCGTCCCACGATATATATGTTATTTTTATGGGCGAGCGTCAACCGTTATGTAGTCGACGCGGCGCTGCTTCCACAAACTTCATCCGAAGCATTCCCACTTTGCCATCAGCGAAGGAAGTTCTAGTGCCGTTTCTCGGTCTTAATTGGAAACTTCCGTCACAGTCGTCTTACCCTTCTTTCGGCATTCCGAACGGTGTTAATTTATTCCTTTTTGCCGTTGCTGTGTTCTACTTGATGTTCTGATGTTTCTTTGGGAATGAATTCCTTGAGCGACGCAACGCGGAATGCGAAAGCATCCCTTGTACAACGCGAACCCATGAACGGATGGTTTTGCGAGCACCACTCACACATCGGTCGCACTCTTGAACGTTTACATGCGAAATAGATAAGTTGTGAAAAAGTGTTTATTGGCGTGTGTTGCGACGGCGGCTATACAAATAAACACAAGCGGGACAGAGCAGCGTTCAGGCAGATGCCGGTGACGATCAGCGCGAGGCGAGCGAGATGAGCCAAGAACCCAGTACCCAAGCGTTGGCGATGCTGCCTGGCAACGATGCGTCCTCTTCTTCTTCACAATTTGCCCTCGCTGAAAAAGAGCTTTCCTGGTGACCTAACAAACAGTCTGGAGGCGCCCCGCCGCGGTGGTCTAGTAGCTAAGGTACTCGGCTACTGACCCGCAGGTCGTGGGTTCGAATCCCCGCGGCGGCGGCTGCATTTCCGATGGAGGCGGAAATGTTGTAGGCCCGTGTGCTCAGATTTGGGTGCACGTTAAAGAACCCCAGGTGGTCGAAATTTCCGGAGCCCTCCACTACGGCGTCTCTCATAATCATATGGTGGTTTTGGGACGTCAAACCCCACATATCAATCAATCAATCAATCAATCAATTATTCAATGTTAAGCTTTACGCGGCTTGTGTAAACTCAACACACGCCACGCCTTAAAAAAACAAACCCACGCTATAGCGCGTTGAAAACCCGAAAGCCCAGATCAGCCACAATGCGTGCGTCCCACTCCACGAAGGAGACCTTATGCGAAGCTGTAAACGACATGCGCTTATTATATGACCGCTTCGTGCTCGAACTTCCATTCGCTCACTTTCGTCTATGCTTTGGCGTATGGCGTACTTCCGCAGAGAAATAAAAAGGAACACTCTCACTTCACTTAGAGGCACCTCTTTCAATCGCAGCGAGAAAGCCATGGATAGCCCACTCCAACTACGAGAAATTCCAGGCTTACATGTACGTTCGCGAACCGAGACGCAATTCAGAGCTGCCGGGAAGTTGAAATTTCTTAGAAATATAGAGTGCACCGCTCGAGGTTATAGTATGCTGTGCAGTCGTGTTGGCGTTTTCCTTTTTTATTCTAGAGGTCTTTTTTTAGTTGTTCGCTCGAAAGAAATGAAGCTGAACTTTTATTCAGCGGAGCGTTATTTATAAACCCGCGTGACAGGCGCAACGTATTATTGTGTTTGCCCGCATCCGTTTTAACATGCCCGCTTTCTAGAGGGCAGCATAACACTCCGCTCGTTGATGCAACAGGGCTTTGCCTTGTGTGTATATATGGAAACGTTTGAATCTATGTTTCCGTCGAATGCACGCTGTTTAGATCTCAGGCATAAACAAAAACGAAATAGCATGGCTCATCTAGGCATCTGTTTCCGAAATAAACTGTTCTACGCTCTGAGAATACCCCAATAAAAAGCGGAAAGAATGAGATTGCTGAGCCACAACGTTTCGCTTGGTATTGCCCCATCCTTCTTTGCCGCCCTTATGAATTTCACTGAAAATGCATCGCACGGCCGTTAAATATACAGTGAGTGAGTGAGTGATGAGTGAGTGAGTGAGTGAGTGAATGAGTGAGTTACTAATGGGAATTTTGACACCCGTTTGTCACACGTGTATAAATGAAGCCACGCAAATGTCTGGAACTTACCTCACCACTATGATAGGCTTTAATTCGGATTATATTGAATACAGCTTGTTCGAGTTCGGACATTTTTTTTTCTTTGAACACCACGGTGGGTATTCTGCATCTGTCCATTTTCTATCAATAAGTTATTAGGATCTATTCTTACATAACAACGTTGAGAGCCATTTCTTGCAAACTATAACTGCGAAATATGGAAACTTAGATCACATAGACGCCAGGGTATTCTGTTTAGCGTCACTCCTCTGTACGACTGTAGGCAAATAATGTGCGTGTGTGTATTCGTGTAGTAAGTGCTATACAGCATTACCAGTGTCTCGAACGCCTTTATTTAGTTTAATCCCGGCTGCGGCGGCTGCATTTCCAATGGAGGCGGAATGTTGTAGGCCCGTGTGCTCAGATTTTGGTGCACGTTAGAGAACCCCGGGTGGTCGAAATTTCCGGAGCCCTCCACTACGGAGTCTCT
>WOVY01000536.1:0-181708 GCA_013436015.1 Rhipicephalus annulatus | reverse complement strand
AATGAACGGAAGGCGAAGGTAAAACGGACGTCCTGCTGCATGATAATCATAACGCGTGTCATGTAAAACATGACATGCTATGCTCACAACGCGCTCACTGCCATTTCGCGGGAGGAAGACGAAGTGATTCTTTTTTGGAACACATCTTGCGGTCTGTGCTGTATTTTCTGCGATACACAGCGGAACAGCGGGGTCTCCAGCCCCCTACATCGCGGTGATGGATGTACAATCCCCGGAGATCCCACCCAGTACCAGTGAATCCACGGGCATTGCTTTAAGAAAGCGTGGTAATCCATTTAGTGAGTGCGAAAACAACGAGCTGTACTCTGCATCAGATTATGAGTCCTCGGAAGACGGTTTCGAACCTGTGCTCTACCGCAAGGCCAAACGAAGAATTATGAACGCATCATCGGCATTAAGTACAGCCACTGTGAGGACAGCGCCTCGCGATGGCCTCCACTCCATTCTGTTTGTGCCACAGGACTTACTTACTGCCAATCTACGCATCCTCTGCTGGTAAGCACTGTCCTTGTACCTTGAAAACATTGTGCCTAACGAGATTAAGGACATCAGTATAAACACGAAGAAGGATGAGGATAGTTATAGCCGAGAACAAAACAAACGACACAGAGACAAGGACACGAAAGACATGAGGCCGCGAGTGTCCTTTCTTGTCTCTGTGTCGTCGTTTTGTTCTCGCGCTGTAACTACCGTCATGCCATACCAACTAGCCCAAGCTGCCACACGAGGAAGAATATTTTGGCAATCGACGGGAGAAACCCGAGTGCACTGAACACGCTACAGCATTTGTCGGTGCTGGGAAGTATTAGAGTTCGATCCATAATACCAGTGAATGGTGACACCATAACAGGAGTTATCTATGACATAGACATTGAAATAGCCAATCAAGATTTTTCTGTACTGATAAACCAGTGAGTGAAAACAACGTCATTGTGCATGCTCGTCGCCTAGGCAACTCTCGTTGTGTGCGATTAACATTCGAGATTGACTGTCTTTCCTCTTACGTGAAGGTTGGCCATTTCCGTCACCAGGTTCGCCCATTTATTACGAAGCCTATGCAGCGTTTCAAATGCCAGAAGATTGGCCACGCGAAGGGCGTTTGCAGAAATTCCGCAGTGTGCCCCTGATGCGCTGAACGCCACTCAGAAGATGACTGTATTGCAAATACGTTCAAATGCCCCAACTGTCAAGGAGCTCACAGTGCTTCCTCCAAGGACTGTCCTCAGAATACGAAAGATATTTATATTCTGCGGCAAGTCGTGCGACACAACTCGACACACAGAGAAGCTGCGCAAAACGTAAGGCGAAGGCGCCGTCATCGTCGAAGGTCCTCACGAAGGACAGTGCAAAAATCTGACGAGAAAGTCAGAAACTCAAGTGAAATCGACAAGCGCGGCTTCTAGCACGGCAAACATCTGCGCTGAAAGAGAAGATGCTGGGAGATCTCTCTCTCTCCAAAGGAATGGCCACCCCTTCAGCCTAGAAGATCTGTTAAGCCTCAAGAGAAGCCGCTTTCACGACCTGTGGAGCCTCAACAGAAACAGACTCAAGAACAAGCACAAAATGCTGCAACGGCCGGGAAGCCAGATCATCGCGTGATAGTGATGCTAAGATCATTAGTGGACACCATTCGCGTGTTGTTAAGCGACATGAATATACCGTCAGCCAAAAGTGCCCTTCAAGTACTGGACGCGCTTAGTCCAGTGCTAGCAGCACTAGAGTAGATCATGGCTAACCCACAACTGTCTTCCAGGGATAAGGTTCGTAAAGCAGCAATACTGCAGTGGAATTTCAGGGGACGGAGATCGCGCATTGGTGACTTTCGTTGATTTGTGTACGTCAATACGCTTCCCGTTTTCGTCATCTGTGAACCGAACTTATCGAGTGCAATACGACTTTCGGGATACGAACCTTTTATGTCGTCTATTGTTACTGAAAGCAGCAAGGTTCTGGTGTACATTCGCCGAAACTTCACTTACATTCTTCAACCTGTACCACCTCATGAGGAAACCAATACGTATGCTCAAGAGTGAAAAGAGGAGGCTCAACATCACTGTGGTTGGCGCATACCTATCACCATCAAGCCATTCGATCAAAAAAAGACTACGTGACATCATAGCGTTCACACCTGACCCGTGTGTTATTATTGGGGATTTTAACGCTCATCATACATTATGGGGAAGTCAGAATACCAACTTGAAGGGCACAAACTTGGTGTCTTTTGCCTCCGAAAACAAACTTTGGTTACTGAACGATGACAGTCCTACATTTACACGTGGCTCCATATGCAGTAGCTGTCTCGACTTGGCTTTTGTTTCGCGAAGCCTAGTGAAACATAATGAATGGTTCACGGATATAGAAACGCATGGGAGTGATCACATTGCAACATACGTCAAGATCAGAGGATTGTCGCCTCCTAAAGTGCGCGACATTGTGAAAGTGTGGACTGGAAAAAATTTCAGTCTCGTATGGAAGACCAATGCCAAGAACGCCTATCCGATTTACAAGAGGCCATCAAGAGCTCTGTAAAAGAGACTGTGTGTACGATCCCGTGCCCTGTAAGATTCATAGACATCGACATAGAGCTGCAGCGGCTTTGAGCCTTGCAATTTCATTGATTGATTTGTGGGGTTTAACGTTCCAAAACCACCATATGAATAATAGAGACGCCGTAGTGGAGGGCTCCAGAAATTTTGACCACCTGGGGTTCTTTAACGTGCACCCAAATCTGAGCACACGGGCCTACAACATTTCCGCCTCCATCGGAATTGCATCCGCCACAGCCGGGATTTGATCCCGCGACCTGCGGGTCAGCAGCCGAGTACCTTAGCCACTAGATCACCGTGGCGGGGCAATTGAGC
Organism: Rhipicephalus annulatus; assembly: GCA_013436015.1. Classification (NCBI taxonomy): domain Eukaryota; kingdom Metazoa; phylum Arthropoda; class Arachnida; order Ixodida; family Ixodidae; genus Rhipicephalus; species Rhipicephalus annulatus. The sequence continues at coordinate 178,826 of WOVY01000536.1, read as the reverse complement.
CTTGCGATGACGAGCTGAAAGAAGGTACCGGCGCACGAAGAACATAGAAGATTTACGGACTGCTAGACGCATGCAAAAGAAGATCAAACGTCGGTTGGACAAGCTAGAATTCCAACGCTGGATTACTTTCTGCGAGTCACTCGACCCTCGTAAGCCTTTATCGCAGATATGGAGGACGGTTAGAGGTTCGCGGTCATACCCCATTCAGAAGTCACCATTCAAGGCCTTAGCCCTTCACCAAAATCAACCAGATGTGGATGTTGCTGAAGAGTTCTGTGCCGGATTATCAAGACAAACTAAAGCAATTAGCAGCTCACCACTTTCGAGCAGTTGTCCGCCACCACGTGATTCTTGTATGGACTCCCCGTTCACCATTCAGGAGCTCAAAGCAGCACTCACTTCATGCGCACGTACCTCCGCACCAGCACCTGACGGAATCTCCTACAGAGCCCTTTGTCATCTGGGTGAGTGTGCAAGAATAGCTCCACTTCAGCTATATGATTGTTGGCTAGAGGGCAATGTCCCCTTAAGTTGGAAAACTAGTCGTTTAGTACCACTGCTAAAACCTGGCAAATCACCATTGGAACTCTCCTCCTATCACCCGATTGCATTGGCTAGTTGCGTGGGTAAAAAGATGGAGTGAATGATTCTTGGCAGAGTTGAGTGGTACTTTGAGTATCATGAGATCTACCCAAATCCCATGGCTGGCTTTCGACGTGGTCGATCATCGATTGATAGCGTCATCGACCTAATCACTTACGTTGAGCACGAGAAAGGCCATAAGTGTCTTTGCGCCTCTCTGTTCCTTGACGTCAAGGAGCCTATGATAACGTTACACATGAAGCCGTCCTTACCGCACAAGAAGGGATTGGAGTGGGTGGCCGAATGTTTAGGTGGATACACAGTTATCACCAAATGCGATCCTATTTTGTGAGTACAGAGACCGGGAACGCGTCTGCATATTTCAGTTGTCGTGGCGTCCCTCAGGGTGGTGTACTGAGCCCCGTGCTATTCAATATAACACTAATCGCTCTCCATACGCACCTACCAAACCATATTTATCTATCAACATACGCTGATGACATCTGAATCTGGACATCTGCGGTAACTCGCCTGCAGTTACGAGCGAGAATACAGAGAGCTGCTACTGCAACTGCTTTGTATCTACGCAATCGAGGCCTGGACAATTCCTCCGGAAAGTGCGCTCTTCTGGCATTAACGCGCAAACCTATGTCAAATTACAGAGTGTCAATCAACGGTCAAAATATACCATATCGTCAATCTCACAAATTTCTGCGTGTTATAGTTGACAGAGACATATAATGGACCCTTCATGCGTCGTATTTGAAAAAGCGATTGACAGGCATATGTCATCTTTTCAAGTTTCTCGCTGGAAAGACTTTGGGAATGCAGCCTAATGCTATGTTACGGCTGTACAGGGTGCTTTTCCTTGGCTTTTTACGATACAGTCTGCCTGCATTATCAAGCGCCAGCAAAACAAGTCGACGCTTGATGCAAAACGTTCAGGCACAGGCGCATCGAATATGTCTAGGTCTGCCTCAGGGTGCCTCAACAATGGCGACTATAGCTATTGCCAAAGACCACCTCGTGCAGACCCATATTAAAATTGAAGCTTTGAGGACTCTCATAAGGCATGTGGGCCGGACTATCCATCACCTAGCCTCTCTACCAGTGGATAGACCTCATACTTCCTTTTGTCGAACAATAACTACACATGGTGACTCCCTACCAACTGGTTTTACGCCCGTGGCGAGACCTTCAATTCCTTCTTGGTGCCTCAAACAGCCAGTCATCAACTTGACAATATCAGGCACCTATAAAAAACGAGATTTCTCAATACCAGCCCTCAAGCAGCTCACCTTACTTCTGCTGTACGAGAAGTACCAAGACTGCACCCACGTATACACCGACGGCTTCGTCCTGCCAAACAGCTCGACTGTGGCGGTCGTTATCCCAACGCACGCCACAACCGTCGAATTCAGGACAGCTCATTCAACCACAACAACAGCAGCAGAGCTTGCAGCGCTTGGCGCTGCACTGCGCTTCATTAACGACCAAAGCACGCAACGGTGGACGATTTTCTGCGACTGCAAGGTGGCACTGCAGTCACTTCTGTCAAATCTAGGCCGAGGTCCACACGAGCAGTTGGTATTTGAAACAGCAGAAATGCTACACCATATAACAAAGAAAGGGCACCATGTTATATTTCAGTGGTTGCCAAGCCACTGTGGAATTATCAGTAATGAACGAGCTGATACAGCTGCCCGTTCAGCCCATACAGAATACAACAGTCAGTCAATACCTCTCTCAAAGACGGACACCGCTAGGAGGCTCCGCATGCTTGCTCGCCAACGCTTCATGGATCTTTGGAATGAGCCTCTCTTTACGCATACAAGATTACGATCTATTGATCCAACGTTAAGCATACAGCTTCCAACAAAAATTCGATTAGGTGACGCAACTGCTCTGTGCAGACTATGATTGGGAGTAGCGTTTACCCATGCGTACGCGTTCCGCATAGGGATGGCCGAAACCACCGCTTGTGCACACTGCGGAGAGGAAGAAACAATTCGACTTATCCTGTGAGACTGCCTGAAATACAACCTGGAAAGGGAACACCTTTCTAATAAACTAAACAGGTTAGATGACCAGCCGCCGTGAGAAGAAAGTATACTGCGCCATCGTCATGACTTATCGTCACAGACGAAAGCCGTGCAAGCGCTACTGGGCTTCTTGCGAACTACTGGCCTGTCGGAACGCGCCTGAGTGGACTGATTTTGTGTGTGCGTGTGTGTCGGTGTGTTTCTCTTACTTATTTTTTAACTCCCCCTTTCTCTTTCAACCCCTATTTCCCAGCCCCAGTGTAGGGTAGCATACCGGATACTAGCATCTGGTTTGTCTCCCTGCCTTCCTTTTTCTCGTTTCTCTGTCTCTCTCTCTCTGCCATTTCGCTAAATTTGGTATCGCGTGGCGTGAATAGACAGCGATGGTAATTGACACGTCCAAACATGACAATTATGACATACGTATCAAGTAAACCATGAATAAATGCTACGCTAATAGCGTGCTTCTGGCTGTTTCGCTAGCTCCACATAAATTAAATTCGGAATCACGTGGCGTGAATAAACGACGAAGGTAAATGACACGCCCAAACATAAAAATCACAACGTTGAAGTCATGTGGGGTATAATTTACGTCTGCCTCGCAAATTTGTACTCCATTTGAAGTGACATATCAACATCCTTCATTCGTGCTTTGCATATCATCGATTCCCACCATACGTGGGATCTGGCAATTTTTTTTCTTTCTTGCTAACCCACTTCCGTAACTCGCCACCAGAAAGAACCATATTTTCCCAAGAGTTAATGTGTTCTCCAGATCCACGTGCCTCTAAAAAAACCTAGCCACGTGCTCAAAACATCTGCCTAACTCGTGCTACTGCAACAATATCTGCACACTCGTTAGTGAGAATGCCGTGCAACACACAAAAATTGTTTCGATAGTACTATCAATAACTCGAGTCTTTTTCAACCTACTTTGGACACACTGCGCACCAAAAAGGCCCTGTCACGGACGCCGGAATAATTGTCAGCCGTCCCGCAACTAGGGAGCCAATCGCTGGGCTGATTTCAAGGGGCCGGCGTGTCGGCCACCCGATACGCAGCACCACGAAAAGACGGATAGCTTAGTGTTGCTTCTATTGGTGCGCTGCAAACGCCAGCGGTGGTCGAAAGAACGAAGCAGAGCCGAGAGTTGATAACAAAACAAAATTATATTCTCAGATAAGGCCACAGAAACTACGGACAAACAAACACGCACGGGTAAGAATCAAATTTATTATGGTAGGGAGCCAAAACATCGCATGGCGGCGCTGCGATTCTGAACAGGCAGTGTCATTTCTGGTATAGAAGTAAAGTTTGAGGATGTATACCGCGCATTTGACCTTCTCGCCAACGCGTTGCCGTTCGCCTACGGGCTCGAGCAGAAAGCGCACGGTGGTGCATGCGTTTGAGTCACCTCGCATTTGCACCACGTGCTACGGCTTAAAAACGATCCTCGTGAATGAGAAGAACTACGGGAAAGCGAGTCTAATAAAGGAATAAAGCTCGTTAGCCACGTTTATAATGTGGAGGAGAATATTGAAGATGAGGAGGGGCAAGCAAATGCGAAATGCATTTTTCAGGTTCGTGACAATATTGTGCATGATGTATGCCTCAATGCAAGTCTCATTCTGTCGAAATCAAGCCGCGTACTCAATTGATGTGCTGCGTTGACGTTTATGATGAATCATAAAATTGTTGTTTTGATGTAATATCCAGCAGTAGCAGCCGTGTACTTGCATGTGCGAATGCTTTTGGTATGCTTAAAATAAACAGAAACTATACATTTACGGTCATAGCGAAAACTCCGCGAAGTTTTAGAGTCATGTCCTTCGTCTCGTGGGAGTATGACCCGCTGACTTCGCCGCGAGGCAGCAAGCTGAGCTTTAACCACTGCGAGTCACGCTGAAGTGCTGGCGTCGTTCTTTCCGGCTCTCGTGTCATGCTTGCTCTATTTTTGGCGAACGTGGCTCAATGCCCGGCTCTCCGGCATGACTTGTCGGGAGTCGATAAAGACTTACAAGTGGAGAGAATCCGTTGAAGTTGTCGGCATTGTTGTGGAAGCCCATGAAGCATGAGTACTTCGTACTTCGCCGACGCTTTCATGAAGTCACTTCTTCCATCGCGGAAAGGCAACTTCGTACAGCAAGTGTCTCGTGTTAGCGCGCCAAGCTGACGGCACAATGCCGACGTTTTCAGCAGTGACATGTCATACACGCTCCCGCTTCGGCAAACTACACTGAATCACCTGCGTCTTCTGCCCCACATATCCGCAAATTCCCTGGATATTGTCACCAGAGCCAGGCACGGCGTTGTCATCGCGCCGCAAACTTGAGCTTTCGTTTCATGTTCGCGGCGAGATCAGGCTATAGGTGGCGGCACCATCTCTGCAGAAGTTTGGATAAGTGGTCGGTGGCGCGTATACAAATATAGGAGTGGCGCCTCGTTGCTTATGCTCTGAGCTGATTGTCGGTATGCAAAATGCGTCAAACACACGCTACTGGTGACATCTAAGGTTATCTCTGATGAATCAATGCATGAAGCCTATGCAACGATACCATTACTAGCGAGTAAAGCTCTTTTTGCCTTTCAAATGGGGGCTCAGCCTGTGCGACTGCGCTCTTTTGCAGTATATAACATTTTTGCTTTGATGTTTGTACGTGTCTAGTCTGTGTTCCACCAGCTATATGCACACTGCTGTATTGCGACTGAGCTACCTATTTATTTCTTTGTCATCTGCATACGACCAAAATATAGAAAGAAAGGTCATAGAAAGCCCACATATCTGTTTGATGAGTTAGGTACCAGTGTTTGCACTTATACTCATGTGCATTTGTTTCCCATTCTGTTCACCATAAAATCTGGCGCAGTCAATAATTGTAGTCAGGAAAGCTCAGAGGCGGACAGCGCTTTGCGCTACATTGCATTTACCGCATATACGAACATGTTTTTGCACCAGTAGACATAAAAAACCTTGTAAGAGGACAGCTTTAATCAATGGTTTACGCACATGACAGTGATACAGCAGCAATCTGGTTATTTGATTAAACCAGCACGTTTTTTTGTTTCAAATAATAGATGAGCGTTGCATCCCCTCGGTCAATAACAATGTTAACAAACGCTTAAGACAAATTCAAAACAGGTGAGAGTATTAGCGAAATAATGCCACAATAAGTTTATGGCGTGCCGTCTGAATTACTTTTGAACGCCTCGGCTCTTTAAAACGTTGCTAAGTCTAAGCACACACTAGCGCACGGCAACACCGTTATAAGTACTGTTCAAGTACGGAAGCATACCATTTCATGTCATGGTAATATTTCTATGTAGTGGTACCATGGTCAGATAAACACAACTAAGACTCCTGGCATAATCGATAAAAAACAGTGTCGTACTTGTGCGCTCCTAGAGCCTCGTTTTTATTTACATCCGATCCACTGAAACGCTGCATTCAGACACCCATTTATAGTCCTCATGTTTCAGAGGATGCCAAGAGTATTTTACGATGCGATTGAAGCAGTCATCGCAACCCCCCCCCTGAAATTATTCTGGTGAATGAAGGGTACGACGACAATATACAGCGATCTGCGAAGTTGCAGTTGCTGATCTCATTACAATGCATCAGCAGCCGAGCAAGAAGAACTTTTTTCATTCGTCGTTTCAGGCATACGTACAAGCAGATGCACTCGCGTTGACATGAGCGAGTAACTCGTTCTTTGAGTACGTGCATGATCTACGCGCACATAAAAACACGACGTGGCTAGCAGACGACCCACGGAGCATTACACGCTTGCGCGCTTCAGCCAGTTGCCACCAGCCGGCGCCTTCACTTGATCTCGCAGCCGATACAACTCACAAGGAACACCGATACATTCAAAACAACGAGCAAAAACAACAATTCGCGCTACGATGCAGTCTCCTGCATTGACTATCCAGGCATACTTGTGGATTAGAATGTTCGTCAAACGAATACAGTCCGGAGTTTGTGGAACAAAGCTTGAATGCTTTTCTTCCAGGATACACTCACTCAAACTCAGCGCCGGGTGTCGTCCCGCTGAGACCTAGGTTTATCTTCCAGGAAACTCTCGAGTCGTCAAATGACCGATCTTCAATCACAAAACGTCTTCACCGAAACACAACTTCCCCTCAAGCGCTGTTGCTGCAGGTCACATCTTCGTCCACTAGCAGAAAACAAACGTGCATTCATCCACTGGTGGAAAACATACTTTATCACCTCACCGTCACCCTCCGCTGTTTCTTTATATACGTTCGTCCAGGGTACTAGATGTTTCCAGGCGCACCGCACAGCCAAGGCTGCGAAGGGGCGGGTCCTTTCTCGAAATTTCAGTGACCCGTGACGCAACTTGGGAGTGGCCCCCTCTTCCTTCTCGATATTTCTAGAGTTCACTCGGTGATAGATCCGAAGAGATGGAACAACGTGGCGGCGGCGCTTTCGAGGGGTTGAAGAGGCGTTTGCGCGGCGTCTTTTGATGCTTGTTGCTTCTTTTCGCTGGCTTTTGTCCAGTCTGTCAAGCGCCTGCTTTCCAGGTAGCCGTTAAAAATCAGAGGCGCGCGCTTTCTTGAGCGCTAGTTTGCGACAAACCACTTATATCTAAAAAAATACTGACGTATATACAAAGTGAATTATGCTAGAGCAGCTCGCTCGGAAATGAACAAATTGAGTAGCCCGCGAATCCACCGTACACGTTTGTCTATTTTCATATAAATACGTGACATGTTTTGTAGACAGCGCGGCCACTTCACATCTCATTCCCTGCCCCGCAGCTCTGTGTTGGCTTAAAGGCAAGCCCTCTTCGCCTCTGTCTCCCGGGCCTTCACCGCAAGGTCCCGGCTGTGACCGCCAGCTGCTCCGGCGTTGCTATAGTCCACCTTGAAGCTACCTTCGCTTCTATTACGTTATGTTGAGAAGCGATAATTAACATTTTGCGGAGCGGTAGCGAAGAGTGTTCACTGAGTGAACTCCCAATAAGGCATACTTCGGCACGGTCACTCTTGAGTACACTCAATCACACTAGTTCGCACACTTGACCGCGGTGAGTGTGGGTACTTACCAGTGTAAGTAGATTGGGTTATAAACGTGAGTGAGCACCTATGAGTGTCAGAACACGTGTGTGGGACGTGAGAACGTATGACTATGAGTGGACGTGAGTGTGACGTGAGGGGAAGTCTAAGTAGTCGTGTACAAACGTGACAGAGTACTCATGCGTGTGAGTGGACGTCAATGTGAGCGTGAGTGAGCATTTATCAGAGCGTAGGAATGAGTATGAACGCAAGGAAGCACTCATGAGTGTGAATAGGACTATAAACATGAGTGAGTACTTATGAGTGTGTTTGGATCTTTGTGTGAACTTGAGTGACAACCCGTGACTGTCAGTTGACGTGAGTTGACGTGAGCACTCATGAGAGTGAATAGGCGTCAGTTGGACTATGAGTGACCGCTTATGAGTGTGAGCATCAGTGGTCACTAATAAGGGTAAGTAAGCGTAAGTATGAATGCGAGTGACTGCTTAATAGTTTTTGCTGTCTTCAGAATGAACATAAGTGAGTACTCATTGCATCGTGTAGTCGTGAATATAAACGTGTGTACTCGTGAGCATGAGAAGTTATGCTGCACAGACAGACGCGGCTACACACACCCACAGTGAATGGTCGTGCTGAGGAATTGAGAAGCCCTAATCATGCTAATGTCTTTATCTAGCGGCAGTTCACTGGACAAGCAATAATAAACAGCGAAAATTCTTCATTGGGAAGCCGTGTTAGCACAGCAACAGGCGTTTCAATTTCTAAGTAAACAGTCAGCTGAACTAGCAATCGGAAAATGATATTTGAATTTTCTGAGCTTTCATTGATACTCGACATCCAGATGCCGCTAGCTACCCAGAAAGAACAGCTGCTCCAAGTTGAGAGAAGTGCTCGGGAGCTTTGAAGTCAATGCGCCTGGTGCCACGCCGGCTACTGGGACCACTTGGGTCAATAAAGTAAAAAGTATAATGAAATTGCTGGCAGCACTGCCGCGCCAGCGGTGACAGACAGCCATGATGCCGGAATGGATCAATTGATTAGGGTGGTAAACTCTTTTCAGAAGGCTAACGAAGAACTAACGAAGCAGGTAATTTAACTCAAAGAAAGCGCAACCATGCCCTGCGAGCGTAGTAACAGGCTGGCCAGTAAGTCAAAATAATGAATCATGCAAGGGGACGACTACTCCCCCGCTTGTAAAAAAACAGTAGTTAGCCTCAAAAGTCATTCGGCTTTCTCAGTACTCACTGAACTGGAGGAGGTAATTAAAGAAATCAAAGATGCAGCGGAAACAACTAATTTTAAAGAGGACAAACTATAGAAGTGGAGGTTGATGGCAGAAAAGAGATTCAGGAAACTGGACACGAAAAATGACGAGGACGACGAACGGCTGCCGTCAGACTCGGACAGTCTAAATTCTTTCCCTGGACCGTCAGTGAGCACTCGAAAAAGAACGATAGCGGGTAACAGTGACCTAAACTCATCGAATAATTATGGCTAGTACCCACAGTTTTCGTGTGGGGCAGTGGAATCGTCGTAGATTCCTCAAGAAAAAGGCATCTCAGTGCCAAATATTTAGATCAATGGGGGATAAACCAAAAGTAATTATCCGGAAGGAAACATTATCGGACAAGGTTGACCTAACCAGCTACAATTCGGTATGTAGAGGAAAACATTGCAGCGGAGGATTGGCAACCCTCGTTAGCAGAAAGCTACCTTTTATCGAACATAATATCTTCCTCAGATTCACTAAAATAGAGTATACTCTAGTAGAAGTCGTACTTAAAAGGCATGGGGGCAAGGGGTGTAGCATTTTCAGCTAAAACATATACAGCAGTCCCAATGCCAAAAAACAGAGCCTCAGGGCACTTTTCAACAAGGCATTCGCCATCGCTAAGAACTCCACGCTCATAATAGGAGTTGACTTTAGTGCCCCCTACCAGGCGTGGGGATACACTTGGAATACAATGAAAGGAGAACGGCTGTGGGACCTCGCCACAGATCTCGAACTGAGCGTGATCACCAATCCAGCTTTTCCAACCCACTGTGGTACGCGCACGTGCAGATACTCTACACCAGACCTCCGTTTTGTGAGGAACTTAAACGAAGCTAGTGAGAAACCTCGGGCACAGATCTAGGTAGCAACCACTATATAATACACATTGGTATAATATAGAACCTTTCGGTGCACCTACTGGGACCTTTTTAGGAAAGCTTGAGCAAAACGACTAGAGACGGAACCCATGAAAACGGGAGATAGTCCTTCCTGACCTTGATCAACCAGCTTGGAGAGGACCTGAAAGAAACTGAAATATTACGACTAAAGAAAGCTTGGAGAGAATAGATAGTAGGCTTGTACATTTGATCGAGGCCAAGCCATTTATTCTGCGAAGATACAAAACAGAAAGGCTGAACCGAAGGCTCAGAAAAATTATAGCATTGCTGAATAGACAGATAAAGGAGCACTCGCAACCCTCAAGAAACAAGTGGGATGAAGCTTGCGACCAGGCATACAATAGAATCAAAGGCAGTGGCAGTTGATGCCTTTTCAAACACCTATTTAACGAAAGCTAAATTAAGTGTAACAAGCAAACCGCCATTGCAAAACTAGTACATAAGGTGAGCCAGTCCAGGGCTCCAGAGGTAATCATGCAGCAGCTCGCGGGAAAATATCTTCCGCTGAAACAACTGCGGTATAGCGATGAACACGCAGAATACTCTGATACACCGTGTGAGGAAATGGACCGTGATTTAACTGAGGGAAAGGTGCGATCTGTCCTCTATGGTCTTTTTAGCAGATCGGCAGCCTTATTCGACGGCAGTACTACCAAACTGTTAATAAATCTCAACGTCAGTCTCAACAGACTTACGTGCTATGTCGAGCAGCATGACATACTCCCAAATAACGCGATCGGCATCCCTCGCGCGCTTTTGAGTCAGGACTCCATGCTCCTGATCAAGCACTAGCCCATACAGGTTAGCCCAGTACATGCGAGAGCGCTTTAAGGTCTCGACATTGAAATAGTTTTTGATTGCATAGAGCACAAGGCCATCCTCTGGCTCCTATCCATAGGTCTAGGCGAGAAGCTTCTCTGCATAGACAAGTCGTTTCTGGCCTGTAGACAATCGACTCTCACACTAGGAGAACTAAAATCTAAGGTGAGGACACTGGGAAACAGAGGCACCCCACAAGGAGCTGTGCTCTCATGTGTTATATAATTTAGCAACAACCAGAGTTGCGATGGAATTAGAGCGGATAGAATGTCTACGCTCCGCAATATATGCCGATGATATAACCATATGAAGTGCCAACGGCAATATAGGCCTAACGGAGACTACATAGACTTCAGAAGAATGTAGACATCGTAAAGTCACTCTCGGCGAAATGGGGTAAATTGTTCGGCGGCAAAGTGGGGACCTTTGTCATAAAACATCTAGGTAGCAGACAAAGCCTCAACGACTGTGTCCCAGGTGAGGATCCCAAGATTATCTAGCGCTGTCACGACGGATGCGCAATCAAGCGAGTAGAAAAAATTAAGCTTCTAAGCTTATACCTAGAAGCTGGAGGTAGCAGCTCCAATGCCATTCAGCATATTTTAAAAAAACCAACCCATTCCTCAGGCTACTGAAGAGAATCACCAACCAACATAGGCCCCTTGGTGAGGACCGCGCTCTTATGTTACTACACGCCTTCGCTTTCTGTCACTTCACCTGCGTGGCAGGTCTCTTGTAATGGTCGCAGGCTGAGCTGAAGAAGCTCAAGACAATCATCAGAAAGTTAGTAAAGGTCACCCTAGGTATGCACCCAACAAAGCCTCGAACAAGATACTCACGAGCTTAGGCGTGGCCAATATCATGCAAAAGATGGCAGAAACGCAGCAGGAATGACCAAGGAGGACATGTGCGAGTACGCTGATACTCAAAGCGATGGGGTCAGTTCGCAGTAGATCAAAGAACTCGAAGGTCAAGCTCAAACTGAACGTGGCTCTTAGAGACATGATCATAACCACTCCCCTGTCGAGAAACATGCATCCTGAACACATAGTCTGTAGATGAAAAGCGAGAGCGAAAGCTTTATATTGCCGCATGTTGTTAGGCACCTACCGAAGTCTTGCCCCGCTTCCTGCTTTTATGAATTCTGCCACACCAACTGACAAGCCAAACGCGCCAAGCCAAACGCGCCAAGCCAAACGCGCCAAGCTAAACGCGCCATGCTACGCTGGCTGCAGGTGTCTCCACATCACGCGCTGGACAGGGAACGCTGGTGGTTTTTCGAGGAGCAGCTCGAGGCGAGACGCAGGAGTTGTTGACGAGGTTTTGACCAGTGAGCACACAACCTTTGTGTATTTAGTTGACGGGCACAAGTTCGCCAATAATAAATAGCTGTTTTAGCTTCCGGCACTGTATTTGTTCGTTACAAACTGGTGAAGGTGCGGGGTATGATTCTAAGCCCATCTCAGCATAGGGAACATAGCCCAGAACCCCGAAGGTTGGAGCCAGCGCTGTTGACTCCCGTACACCAACGAACGAATCGTCGCCTACAAGGTGAGCAGCCTGAGTTTGGTGCCCTCTTCGATTCTTCGAGACCTGTGGAGGACGTAAGTTCCGGAGCCCCTGCAGTGGCCACCCAAGCGAGTTCATTTCCATCGCATATCGTCATGGACCCACCCCACATACCAGAGGTATTTCATGGTGATATTTTCGAGGATTCCGAGGACTGGCTCGACGGTTTCGAACGCGTTGCCAGACTGAACGGTTGGAACGAAGACAGGAAACGTGGCACTGCAAGAGTCTACGTGGCACTGCAAGATTCTGCACGTACGTGGTTCGAAAACCACGAAGCGTCCTTATTATCGTGGGACGACTTTCGAAGAGAGTTTCTTGCTACGTACCCAAACACGGACCGCAAAGAAAAGGCAGAGGCCGCTCTTCAGACGCGAAACCAACGGAACAACGAGAGCGTTGCCATGTACATTGAAGACATGTCTCGACTGTTCCGCCGGCCCGACCCGAACATGGCTACGGAAAAGAAGTTGCGGCACCTGAAGCGTGGAGTGAAGGAGGAGCTTTTTTGCAGGCCTGGTGCGTAATCCACCGCGCTCTCTTGCTGAGTTCAGATCAGAGGCTACCATGATAGAAAAGACCCTGCAGCAGCGCGCGCGCCAATACAACCGGGACGTAAGCGTCTCATCTGTTAGCGCGGCGTCGACAACCCTCACGAGTAACATTGATTTCTTGCGTGAAATGGTGAGGGCTGTCGTAAGGGAAGAACTCCAGAAAATACAAGTGACTCAAGATCATTCAGCGATGTCCTCACTTGCCGACGTTGTGCGCGAAGAAGTGCGGCAAGCGGTTCTACAACCACAACCTCAGGTTCTACAGCGCGCACAACCGGAGCCTCCGCCTCAGTTGTCGTACGCGCAAGCTGTTCGACAGGACCTCGGACGCATGAATCGGACGGCTGCGACTGCTGTGATGCCTCCGACGTCTTATCCGAGTACGCCGCTACCAATGCCGGAAGCAAGACCTCGTAAGAGCGATGTATGGTGCACTGTAGACCGGCGGCCCCTTTGCTACCACTGCGGAGGAGCAGGTCACCTTTACCGGGCGTGCCAGTATCGTCGAGCGGGACTGCGTGGCTTTCCAGTCAATACACCATGCCCACGGAACGGTGAACGGCCCTACAAAATCGAAGAATACTTGTCTTCACGCTATTCCCCTCAAGACACGCAACAAAGGGAGTCGCGTTAGACAGCACCGATGCGCTATCGGTCACCGAGTCCTTGTCCGTAATCAAATCTCGGAAGATCACGTTCACTTAGCCCACGGCGGGAAAACTAGAGCCAGCGACCTCTTTAGGTGAGGCCGCTGATATACTGACAACTGAAGACCCTCCATTGTTAGCCCGACAGGACGGTGGCAGTTACGCAACGACGGTCAAGTGCAGTAGTAGCGACGTTACCTCCGAGATATTAGTCGAGATCGACGATGTCGAGGCCGTTGCGCTGATAGACACTGGTGCAGACTATTCCGTTGTCAGTAATGCTCTCGCAAATAAGCTTAAGAAGGTGATGACTGAGTGGACCGGACCTCAGATACGTACTGCTGGAGGGCACTTGGTTAGCCCCGTGGGGTTATGCACCGCAAGGATAGGAATAAGAGGATTTGTGTATGTCGGCAGCTTTATTGTGCTTCCTGAGTGCTCCCGGGAACTGATTATAGGCATGGACTTTTTGGAAACAAACAATGCAGTCATTGACTTGCAAGAGTCCCAGGTTTCCTTTTCTACGAAGAATGCCATCGCCTTCTGTCATGCGGAGAAACCAATCGTTCTACCTCTCCGCATTGTGGACGAAGATGTAAGCGTGCCGCCACGTTCCAGTGTGACCGTTCTTGTGAGGAGTGAAGTTCTTCGTGACTGTGACAGATTAGCTGGCGGAAACATCGGACTGCTACTAGAAAAAGGACTATGCGTGGCAAGAGGCCTGGTGAGCCTTCGTGATGGATGTGCGTATGTCCTATTACCTACCTTTCGAAATGAGTTGCAGCATTTTGCGAAGGGAACATCCGTAGCATCGCTGCATGAGTACGTGCAAGTCTCAGATGTTTGCACTCTTGATAAAGCTTCAGAGACAGTAGATAACGTACTCCAGTCAGTAGACATTGACAGAGAGCTCTCGTCATCTCAGAAGCAACAGATTGCTGACCTCATCACAGAGTTCGCCGAGTGCTTCTCCACCTCGTCGAAAGTCGGACGTACTCCCGTCGCAAAGCACCGTATCGTGGTCGAAGAACACGTGAGACCTGTGCATCAGCGCCCATACCGAGTAGCGCCAAAAGAAAGGGAAGCCATCAAGAACCAAGTGCAGGAAATTCTCAACGATGATGTAATCCAGCAATCCAACAGTTCGTGGGCATCACCGGTAGTGCTAGTCAAAAAGAAGAACAACACTCTGCGGTTTTGCGTTGACTACAGAAAGCTGAACCAAGTCACAAAGCGCAATGTTTACCCCCTTCCACGGATCGATGTTGCCTTGGATAAGTTACGCAATGCTCATTTCTTTTCATCATTGGACTTAAAAAGTGGATATTGGCAGATCGAGGTGGACGAAAGAGATCGCGAGAACACGGCGTTTGTGACCCCAGACGGACTATACGAGTTCAAAGTGCTCCCTTTCGGTTTGTGCTCTGCCCCCGCTACCTTCCAGAGGATGATGGACACTGTCCTCTCCGGACTTAAGTGGCAATTGTGTCTCGTCTACCTCGACGATGTAGTGGTTTTTTCTTCTACCTTCGAGCAGCACATCCACCGCCTGAGAATGGTACTGAATGCCATTCGCGTGGCAGCACTGACCATCAAACCGCAAAAGTGTCACTTTGGATTTCGTCAGCTTCGGTTCCTCGGGCACATAGTTAGTGCGGAAGGCGTCCGCCCAGACCCGGAAAAGATTGCAGCAGTTGAAAAATTTCCGAAACCGCAAGACAAAAAGACCGTCAGACGATTCCTGGGACTATGTGCCTACTACAGACGCTTTGTTGAAAACTTTGCTAAGGTCGCTGAGCCTTTGACACGGCTAACGAAAGAAAATGTACCATTCTCTCGGCGGGAGGAACAAGAAGCGGCTTTCTCAGAGTTGCAACGCCGTTTGCAGTCTCCTCCAATACTGGCAAAATTTGAAGAAGAGGCCGATACAGACATACATACCGACGCAAGTAACGTTGGCCTTGGTGCCATCCTCGTTGAGTGGCAGAATGGAGAAGAAAAGGTCATTGCTTACGCGAGCCGCACTCTATCGAATGCTGAGTCTAATTACTCAGCGACAGAGAAAGAGTGTCTCGCAGTTATATGGGCCATCAGCAAGTTTTGCCCATACCTCTACGGCAGACCGTTTCGAGCAATCAGTGATCATCATTCATTGTGTTGGCTGGCAAACATCAAGGACCCTTCAGGAAGACTTGCTAGATGGATCATGCGTCTGCAGGAACACGACATCATTGTGGTCTACAAGTCCGGTCTCAAGCACAATGACGCGGATTGCCTGTCTCGCGCACCTGTTGAGTCTCCATCATCTGACCAAGAACAAGACATCCCATTTCTTGGAGTTCTGAATGTGTCGGACATGGCTCGTCTTCAGCGAGAGGACCCGGAACTACGCCCGCTTATCCAATACTTGGAGCGTCACA
This sequence comes from Rhipicephalus annulatus, assembly GCA_013436015.1. Taxonomy (NCBI): domain Eukaryota; kingdom Metazoa; phylum Arthropoda; class Arachnida; order Ixodida; family Ixodidae; genus Rhipicephalus; species Rhipicephalus annulatus. Next base: position 162,984 of record WOVY01000536.1, on the reverse strand, counting down.
AAATTGAGGTACCACGAGTTTTTGTCCGTGGTTTGACATCCTATGTCCTCCGGAACGACGTCCTATACAAGCGCAACTTCGTAAACACCGGTGAGACGTTTCTGCTTCTTGTACCATCATCATTGCGAGCAGAAATCTTAGAAGCGTGTCATGACGACCCATCGGCTGGCCATATGGGTAGTAGTCGCACTTTGGCCAGAATTCGCCGCAAGTATTATTGGCCGAAATTAAGGGATTCGGTGCACCATTATGTTAACTCATGCCGCGCTTGCCAGAGACGTAAAATATCACCATCAAAACCAGCGGGTCTGTTGCAACCAATAGAGCCACCAAAAGGGTCATTTCAGCAAGTGGGAATGGATTTGCTTGGTCTATTTCCTCTCTCTTCATCGGGAAAGCGCTGGATTGTGGTAGCAACAGACTACATGACTCGATATGCTGAGACATCACCTCTCGCGAAAGGAACGGCGAACGAAGTAGCCCAGTTTTTCGTCACTCAGATTGTACTTCGACATGGCGCACCACAGGTTGTCATTACAGACAAAGGAACAACATTTACTGCCCGTTTGATGCAGTCTGTTATGAAGCTCACCCACACCGATCATAGAAGGACTACAGCATACCATCCGCAAACAAACGGATTAACCGAAAGGCTCAATAGAACTCTTGCCGACATGATCTCGATGTATGTGGACGTTGAGCACCAGACATGGGACAGTATTTTGCCATATGCAACATTTGCGTATAATACCGCAGTACAAGAAACGACACACTTTACGCCATTTCAAATTGTTTATGGTCGGACGGTCACAACGACCTTAGACGCGATGTTACCTGTCAACGATTCGAATGAGAGTGACCCACACATCAGTGACTACATAGAAAGGGCAGAAGAGGCATGGCAATTGGCAAGACATCGTATCATTTTGCAACAAGGCTCCGATGCAAGTCGCTATAATCTGAAGCGGAAAGACGTACAGTACAACCCCGGAGACAAAGTGTGGGTGTGGACGCCTATACTCGCACCTGGCCTATCGGAAAAACTGATGCGGCGATATTTCGGCCCTTCCAGAGTACGTCGCCAGTTAGGCACGCTAAACTACGAAGTAATTCCTGAAGGGCAAGTGTGCTCAACCCGACGCAGGAATCGCCCAGAAGTCGCACATGTAGTAGTAGTACGAATGAAACCGTACTACGAAAGGCGCTGAACGGGTCAACTGATATATGTGCTCAAACATCAGATAAATACTCCTTTACAAAACTGTATGACGTCAGCGTACGCATCGGGACGATGCGTTTCGGGAGGGGGACTAATGCCGCATGTTGTTAGGCATCTACCGAAGTCTTGCCCCGCTTCCTGTTCTTATGAATTCTGCCACACCAACTGACAAGCCAAACGCGCCAAACCAAACGCGCCAAGCTAAACGCGCCATGCAACGCTGGCTGCAGGTGTCTCCACATCACTCGCTGGACAAGGAACGCTGGTGGTTTTTCGAGGAGCAGCTCGAGGCGAGACGCAGGAGTTGTTGACGAGGTTTTGACCAGTGAGCACACAACCTTTGTGTATTTAGTTGACGGGCACAAGTTCGCCAATAATAAATAGCTATTTTAGCTTCCGGCACTGTATTTGTTCGTTACAATATCAAGACATCTAACAGGTAGGACAACAGGCGGCCGTCGAAGACGCAGCTTGTGTGAAAGGCAAAGACGCCTACGTGGCTGTGGTGCTCGACAGCCAGGAAGAGGTGCGAGACGCCCTGACTATACTCACTAAGGACTCCACGGAAGTGGAGCAAGCCACGATTGCTTTAGTTATCAGGAACATAAAATGTTCATAAATTTATAGTGACTCCAAAGCAGCAAATACGAGCTTCGAAGGGGGCTATGTCGCTTGGACTGTGGTTAAACCTATGATCAAAGTCAATGGTTTTGATCTATATCGTGCTCATATGAGACAAGTAGACAAAACTAGGGTCCACCTAAACGAGGTGACGAATGACCGGGCACGTGGACTCACTTGCCAGCTCACTTGCCAGCTGGAATGGGCACGTGGACTCACTTGCCACATTCCAGTTGGTCAAACCCGACCCGACACCAACTAACATTTCGGGGATCATAAAGATCATTCATTCACATACAATGTCACCACAAAACTTCTTACTTGGGGCATAGGCAATTGCCGCTGCCACACGCGAAATTCAACAGGACTTTGGCAGTCACGCTGCGCTTACTTAAAACCGAAACTTACCCCACTCCGTACTTTCTAAATAAAATTCACCCTGACAGTGAAATTCATGACATTTGTGACGCGTGCGATGGCATCTTTGGAATCAGACACATGCTGGCGGGCTGTCCGGTGACTCTCGCCTACCCCGATGAACAATTGCTTTACTGGCAGAAGATGGTGCAAAGCGCTTCTCATTAAGATTACCTACGAGTAGCCCAGAAGGTCCACGATGACGCCACAGGGCTGGGCCTGACGGTACCGACGTGGACATGGCCCCGCAGTCTGAGAAGACCGGGCTTCAAGACACTAAAAAGCTTTGTGAACGAACAAATGAATGAATGAATGAACGAATGAATGAATGAATGAGTGAATGCCCCAGATTTTTATGCAGGACAAACGCATCTCGAACGCGGTGTCTTTAGTTGGTGCGAAGGCATGACGCACAAATGCGTTCCAAACGCACTGCATTGAAGGCAGTGGCAAGTCAAGTTAAAGACAAAAAAACTACTCTAACTACGGGGGAAGATGGTGCAAAATCCATTTTCTCTTCAATTTGATGGTGTTTAACTTTTTGCAAATGATGCATTGTAAATTCGACACTTTACTCGAGCTGGTGCGCCCCACCATCTCCAAGCTAAACACTCTGTGGTGGCCATGGTGCCTCAGACCCAGAGGAACGCACTCGTTTGTATCTGGCGACAGAAGCCTAAAAAAACTTAGGCTGCATACAAAGAAATTACGGTGTCGCTTTGGGTATCGCTTATTAGTTCCGGCAGTTTTGGGACTGCAGTCGTGCGACTGAAAATAAAGCAAGTAGCGACTATCCAAAGCAGTCACCTTGCAACCGTTTGCGACCAATGGCGATTTTTCGCGACCAGTCTCGAATGGTCATGTGACCGCTACTTGTTGCCGGAGTGAACCAACCATTACACGATTGACGCTCGTTGAGTGCTCTCTGTGGTGTATCTTGGACGACCGGACTAAATGACTGTGAATGCGAGCATGATTTCCGTCGACAGTGACACAAAACAGCATTCCACAAGCAGGTTGGCGGGACAGCACAGACTGAAGCCGCAAAATCGGGACATCTGCCAACTAAATGGCTATGACTGGCCAATTGATGATGTAGCTGCCTAGCTCATGGTCTGTGAGCATTGAAATGTTTTCCGAAAATGCTCGTTTGCCATTCTTCAAAATTTATTGAAAGCTTCGAAACAAGTGGGACCTTAGGCTCTTGTGTGTTTTTCTTTTAGTTTCGGTTTTGGGTTTGGTAACAGACATAGCACAGTAACAGGCGTTTCAATTTCTAAGTAAACATTCAGCCGAACTAGCAATCGGAAATGATATTCGAATTTTCTTAGGAAGATAACTGTGACTCGTGCAGCGCGTTTCAATCGACTAGCTTGTCTAAGACGCCACTGGATACGTCGAACATAGCGCGACTGGCATTCTAAATATGCGCCGTCCGTTTACATTCTGCGGCTGTGCGCCCTGGCGTCGCGGCGCACCTGATTATCGTCACCACTCACTGCGCTGTCATGCCTTCTGAGACGGCACCTTATCTGCTTCTGGTCTTTGAATATTGTGCATAATACGGAAGAGTTTTTGAAGGTATGCAAATACGGAACGAAAATGTGTCACGGCACTACTGTACCGCTCCTCTTCTCTCGTTTTCACCACTCATAATTCCAGTTATGTTACTTCAACATCTCAAGGGTTTTTTAAAAACTACTCGGGACACAAATTATTGTTGCCTGTCAGCCTGCGCATTGTTTACATTGCTACTGTTTATTGCGGGACACTTCAATAAAATGCAGTGTTTGTTGCTACGAGGTCTGCCGCTAGGGGGCCGATCCACTCGGATGCCTCTCGAATGGGTTCTGTCAGTTTTTCATTTTCGTGGCTGAATTAGGACAACCATGGGATTCAAGACCATCACAGTAATCGCCAGACGATCACCCGATTCATCAGATGCCAGTGTATACTAGGTGGGCCTATTTTTTTGAGCCGTTACACTTCTTTCAAGTTTCAGAATGGCGTCACTTCAGCTACGCCATCACAGTGCCAACGCAGTGCCATCGACGCGCTTGCAACTAGGTGACAAGCCAGGCCCCCGGCTTGTTCTAAGCCTGGGAAATGAATGTTGTGTAAACTGAGGGGGAGACGCTGTCTCCTGAAAAGTACAACGACACTCAAGGATGGGTTGTGGCTCATGAACGACGCAAGAAAGCAAAAAACAAGACAAACGTGGTACCAGCCACGAAAGCGGTAGTTTAGTTCAAGGAGGCATCTCGGAGACTGAAGAATTTTTCGCATCGCCGGCCAGTGCTGAAAAAAACCACAACTACCAGAAGACGATTACAAGGTAGTAATACGCCCAGGAGGTGGTCTGGACTTGACGCGACAGAGTCTAGCGCTCATAAGAGACGGTGTTCTACGAGCGCTAACAGTACAGCCTGACATTGCTGAGGAAAATACTCTCAGAATCAACATGCGACAAAATACCATGGTAATGAGCACACCTAGTCTGGTCAATGCGAAGGAATAGAGCCACATCAAGGAAATTAAGATCCATTACAACAGCTACGCTACAGCCACCTATGTAACAGCACCAAAAACACTGCAAAAGGGGTTATCCATAGAATAGTGTGGTATAATAATTAAGAAGACACAGAAAAAAATTGGCATATCCCACGTACAGTGGGAATCGATGATACGCGAAGCACGAATGAGAAAGGTAGATATATCAGTTTAAAATAAGCACAATGTTACCAGGTGGAGGTAAGTGATGCCGTAGATTACTTCCGTGTCATTATTATTATGTTTGGTTGTGTCATTTACCTTCGTCATCTATTCACGTCACCTGATACCAAATTTAGTGTATTTGCAGCTAGCGAAAGGACCGCGAGCACGCTATGAGCCTGGTATGCTGACAAGTTTTTACATGGCACGCTTGTCAGGATTATCATGTTTGCACCAGTCATATACTTTCGTCGTTCATTGACGTCACTTAACACTAAATTTAGTATATGTGATGCTAGGAAAATGGCCACGAGCGCATAATAAAAGGCCCAATATACTCCAATGTAGCGTTGACGCGCGCGCACGCTGGGCACAGCGACGCTAAGTTAGCAAAATGCGAGCACTCTATAGTCTGACGCCAGGCGCGACCAGCGTCCGTCGGCACGGCCCGATGGCAACCAGCACGAAATGCTGCATTTCGCGCCGATGCATTCCCAGACAACACTGCGTTTACCTCTTTTCATGACGGAGGGACGCCAGACGCGCTTAAACGCGCATGCGTCAAAGCAACACAACGCGGAGCGGCTGCGAGTATATGGCAAGATCAGCGCCTAACGTGACACGACGAAATGAACACCGGCAAGCACGCGCACCACGTCACATCGATATGTATTAGCGCCTTGACCGGCGCATTAAGTCATGTTCTCACATGACATGCGTCTCATGATTATCATGATAGCACCAGTCACATACCTCCGTCATCTATTGACGTCGTGTAATACCGAGTTTGGTATATGTGAAGCTAGCGAAACGGCCGCGAACGCATCATGAGCGTAGCGTGTAGTCATGTTGTTACATGACACACCTCTTATGTTTATCATGTTTGCACTAGTATGATGGATGGATGGATGGAAAAACTTCATTTCGTCAGAAAGCAACTGAGGATGATTCCGTGCTAGATGGCCATCAACCCAAGGTTGGCGGTGACCTGTGTAGCCCACTCCACGACCCTTAACTGGACGACTGGGTCTGAGCTGGTCAACACGGCCTCCCAGTGCTCAAGAGAGGGATCACGCATAATATCCACCGGCGGCGGCACTGTGCTACATTCCCAAAGTATGTGATCATATGTTGCCACAGCCTGACACCATTTGCATTGCGGCTTAATCTCCTCCGGGTACATTTTGTTCAACACGTAACGGTTGGGAGAAGATTTATTTATTTTATTTATTTATTTAATACTGTAAGCCTTTCTCAGGCTCATACAGGGTGGGCGAGCAAATATACACAGTCGCGTACAAACCAAGCAATATCGCACATAGCGGAAGAAACAGAATCACAAGATGATGGTGAAAATAAAACTTGTACGATGAAAGCAATTGTACAAAATCATGGACAGGTCACAAAACATCGAGGTATCAGCAGGGGCTACTGTGATCAGTGTGTTCGGAAGCGCTCACAAACATAAAAAAACAAAAGTTGCTTTTAGTCTTCATAAAACAGGCTTTCTAGATTCCGAACAAATGAATCTACAGAGGAATGATTAACGCATTCACGTGGCAATTTGTTCCACTCTTCCACTGCTGACGGGAAGAATGAATATTTAAAAGTGTCACAGCGTGACATAAATGGTCTAATGCACTTATTGTGGTTGGTACGACGGGAGTGCTGGTTAGGCGGCTTTATATAGTTGTCTTTATCTATGTTTAAACCGTTGTGATACAAAAGAAAAATAAACTTTAAGGAAGAGACACGGCGACGGGCTGCAAGGGTCGGCAAGCATGCCCGCCTGCGCAGCTCAGTGACACTGTCATGCCTCGAATACTTAGAATAAATAAAGCGAAGGGCCTTGCGTTGGACGATTTCTAATTTGTCGGAAAGATATTTTTGGTGGGGGTTCCAAACAATGCTGGCGTACTCGAGGATCGGCCTTATGAGAGATTTATATGCTATCATCTTTACATTAGGAGGCGCCAATGCTAGTTTTCGACGCAGGAACCCCAGCTGTCGATAGGCTTTTGTGTATGTGCTGCTTATATGTGCGTCCCACTTCAGTTTACTTGTAAAGGTAACGCCCAAGTATTTAACAGCGTCGTTTCTTGCAATGTTTGTGCCGGCCAAATTGTAACTAAAATGCTGGATTGTTTTTCTGCGAGTTATGCTAAGGCAAGCTGTTTTTGACACGTTAATTTCCATTCCCCACTCAAGACACCAACATGCAATATTAGCTAGTGTGGTATTAAGTCTAAGCTGGTCATCAGTTGTGCGGATAGTGGTGTAGATCACGCAGTCGTCAGCGAATAATCTCATTTTAACGTTAGGCTCAAGGCACATATAGATATCATTAACATATATTAGGAACAAGATGGGTCCTAAAACAGAACCTTGTGGTACTCCGGAAAAAACTTCCAATGAATCAGAGGCTGTGTTGTTTACGGTTACATACTGGCTTCGATTTGATAGGTACATTTTTATTCATGCTATTATGTTACTGTTAATACCAATAGACACAAGTTTGTCAATCAATTTACTGTGAGGCACCTTATCAAAAGCTTTGGCGAAGTCTATAAATATGGAGTCGGTTTGCAATTGTGAGTTAATAGTAGTTACGAAGTCATGCGTTATTTCCAAGAGTTGAGTAACGGTAGACAGGTTTTTACGGAATCCGTGTTGGTTTGGGTGCAATAAGTTGTTGTCTTCTAAATAAGTAATTATTGCCTTGTTGATTACATGTTCCAATAATTTACAGCAGCAGCTAGTTAGCGAGATAGGCCTGAATGTTTCTATGGACAGCTTGCTCCCGCCTTTATGAATTGGAATAACCTTTGCACACAACCAGTCGGCAGGTAAAGAAGCTGTTAGCAGGGATGCTTTAAAAATTGCTTCAAGGAAAGGACATAGTTGCTCTGCGTAGCGTTGAAGGAATACATTTGAAATATTGTCAGGACCCACTGATTTCTTAACATCGATCTGCAACAGCAGGTTCAGAATACCTTCCGTAGTGACAACGACATCGGGCATTAAAGAAGGTTGCACCGGAGCAACAGGGCTGCTTGGTGCGCATGCTCGTGTAAATACCGACTGAAAATACCTATTGAAAGCATTGGAAACGGTCTGCGCGTCCTTTACGATAGTACCCTCAATTTCTACTTCAGTTGTTGGGTTTTCAGGCCGTGCCAAGAAACGCCAAAATTTTTGCGGCTGATCCGTCATGAAGCGAGATAACGTATGTGAAAAAAAAGTTTGTCTTGCATTTCTAATTTCCGCCTTAAGCTGAGATGCAAGTTCCTTTAAGATGATTGGATTCCTCTTTTTCTTACGCATTCTCTGTACCCTTCTTTTAAGGTGAATAATACGGCGATTGATCCATGGTGTTTTTCTTTGTGTGCGTTTTAGTTTCGTTGGGATAAAATTTTGTTCACAGTACGTAATTATTTTTTTCAGTTGAATCCACATACCATTAACACCCTCACATTCCTCTAGAGAAAAAGTCTCTAGTGCTGTGTCGAGGTAATCAATAACACAAACATCATTAGCTCTAGTGTAGTCTTTCACGGCTATCCGTGAATTTGTGCCATCGGGTTTGGTATTTAAGCATTCAAGGTTAAAAGTTATGATTAACATTTTGTGGTCAGATATTCCATCTTCTACAGTGGCTTTACCGGATAGCTTATCGGAAAGAAAAGCTAGGTCTAGTATGGAGTGAGTGTTTCCTTGAACTCGGGTTGGTTCCTGGACCAACTGAGACAATGAAAAATTGAACATTAAATCGTATAATAGCTCGCTGTTGGCGGTATTTCTAGTACTTGTTAAGTTTTCCCAGTCAATCGCGAGATTGAAATCTCCAGTAAGTATTAATTTGGTACGGGGGGTAACCTTATCAACCAGATAGTCATGTATTTGTAAAAGGTAATCATCAGACGCATTTGGCTTTCTGTAAATGCCACCGATCAGTACTGGAGCATCGTGAGCAAATATTGCTGCACCAAACGCTTTCATGATTCGCGATACCCTTTTCTTTACGATATTGCAAACCACGTTTTATTGCAATGGCGACCCCGCCCCCGCGACCGTCACGATCTGACCGAAGTAGGCAGTATGAAGAAGGAACAATTTCAAAATCAAGAATGTCTGGGTGCAGCCACGTTTCGGTTATCACGACAATATCAGGAGTGTACGAAAATAACAATTCTTCTAGCTTATCAGTTTTGTTAACAATGCTACGGGCATTCAAACATATCAATGAAAACGGTGTGGCGGCTTGCGGGTGTCACGCGTTGCTTTTCGCGCGACCATCGTGACGTGCGCTTCTCAGGGAAACTCTTGCATTTTTTGCTTCATCCCATACGTACAAGTCGTCATCTATCTTTAGTTTATCGAATACAAGAGTGACCTTAGCACCATTGTCGCGATCTTTCTTTGCTGATTGCCATAGCTTTTTGCGCAGGTCCCGAACTCGTGCGGAAAAGTCTTCGGATATCGATATCGCTGTTCCCTTCAGTTTGTTGCAATTACGAAGGACTAACATTTTTTCAGAGAAATTGTACAGCTTAAGAATTACTGGCCGCTCTCGATTTTGTGTTTTCCTGCCAATTCGGTGCATGCGTTCTACAGATGTAACATTCACCTTGAGGATGTCTTTAAAAATGCCCTTAACAATACGCTGTTGCAAATCTGCATTTTGTTCGTTATCACCCTCTTCCACGCCATAGATTATTATGTTATTCCGGCGGCTCCTGTTTTCCAAGTCTTCTACCTTAACTGATAGCTCTCGCACCAGTTTATTAGTTTCTACGGTCATCACCTCATGCTCGGCGAGTTTATCCTCAAATTGCTGTAGGCGAGCTAACTCTTTTTCCATAGCGGTCAATCTTTCCTGTACGTTGCTTACTGTAGTTTCTACGTGTTTTAAGTTTTCAGAAAGAGCAGTGAGCACTTTATTCGTCTTTGTTTGTTCCTTTAGAATTTTCTTAAGGAGCTGGCTATTTAAAGTGGCTTCTGAACCAGACTCTGAGTCTGAGCGGGGTCCAGGGTTTAACTCCACATCACCTGATGTTAACAGCAGTAGCCTAATAACAAGAAAACAATCACAAAATGAAGAAAGCAGACTCTGTGGGCCCGGCAGCACTACTAAAGTGAGCGAATCGTCTCTAATAGAGCAGACAGAATGTTTGTCACCCACCTGGACGAAAAAGTAGAAATTCATGAGCAACCGCCCGAACACGGTGCTGCCAAGCCCACTGAAAGACTGCTGAAGATGGCTCCGGGTTTTATGCTGAAGCTCAAGCGTGTCCGCTGACGTCACTCGGTTGACCACATGGTAGGAAAGGGGCACTTGAGGCGTTGCTTTCCATGATGGTTCCTCGTGGACGGGGCCGTCCGGCGCAGGCGCGGCGATGCCTCCCCGCGATAGGAAGAGTTCCGCCGGGCCAACGACGGAATCCACCCGCAGCAGGGCGATCTGGACGAAAAAGTAGAAATTCATGAGCAACCGCCCGAACACGGTGCTGCCAAGCCCTGCAGTTTTCTCCATGCGTCTGCAGTTTTTCTGCAGTTTTCTCCAGACGCATTCCTGGGCCTTAGTCAACCGCTTGTGCGGGGGCGGATAAAACCTCCGCTCTGGTTTATAAAGATTCGTTATGTCATGAAAGGACACCAGCCCATCTCTCGTGGACCTCCCCGGAACTGGCTGCTCACCTACCCGGCTGACGAAACCTCGAGCATTCAGGTGAGCCGCCTCGTTCCCAGGGTTCCTAGAGTGTGCTGGTACCCAGACAATTTCTATTTCTCTTATTTCTCGTCCCGTGGCCCCATGCAGAAATCGTGCGGTGGTCGCCGATATTCTGCCCCTCGCCAGATTTCGGATGGCTGTCTTTGAATCACTGAAAATCAAATCTGACTGCGAATTAGTTATAGCTAGCGCTATTGCCGCTTCCTCTGCAGTTTCCGAGGAGCGGGATTTGACCGATCCAGAGGCGACCAAGCGCCCCTGCCTGTCCACCACCACAATCACAAAAGCGTCTTTGTCCTTATATTCCACAACATCTGTATTGACTGCCACTCTGTACTCGCCGTACTCATCGTGTAAAGCTCTGGCTCTTGCCTGCCTGCGCAGCGTATGGTGAATCGGATGAATATTTTTGGGCAAAGCTTTTATGTAGAGGGCCTTATGTAACTCTCGCCGCACCTGAATTTTAGTGTCCCAGTGGGAGCCTCTGCTCCAATGCCAATACTTTCGAATATAATCCTGCCCGCTTTGGTTGTCGAAAGCCTAGCGTGCTGCATCACCAGATGCGCCTCCCATAAATCATCCAGGGTCTTGTGTACCCCTAGTTTTAACAGCCTTTCTGTAGGCACGTTGTTAGGCAACCCAATTGCTGCCTTGTAAGCTTGCCGGATCATAGCCTCGACCTTACCTTTTTCTGCGGCATCCAACCTCATATAAGGTGTCGCGTAAGTAATCCTGCTGATCACAAACGCCTGTACCAGCTTACAGAGCTCTTTTTCTTTAACTCCGCTCTTATGGTTAGCGATTCTTTTGATTAGCCTGACAGTAGCATTGACCGTGGTCTTAAGTTTTTCAAGGGCCACCCTATTCTTCCTGTTAGTTTGCAGATATAGGCCAAGAATTCGAATCGTTTGAGCTTCAGGTACCGGCCTACCCCCTACCTTTACCTCTAACGGCGGTGGCGGATCATAGTGTCTTGCATGTAGCCCTCTGGGTTTGTCACTTACCACAAAGAGCTCAGACTTTGGCTGAGAACATGAAAGTCCCGCCTTCCCTGCCAACTCTTCGACAATAATAACTGCCTGTTGCAGTGTTTCTTCCAGATGCGCGTCACTACCCCTGGTTACCAATAGAGTAATATCATCTGCATAAAATGTGTGTTTGGGTCTCGGTATCCCCTCCAGCCTCGGCGGTATTTTAATTAAGGCGATGTTGAACAGGAACGGTGACAAAACTGAACCCTGCGGTGTCCTTTTGCCTCCCAACGCGAATGAGTCCGATTTAATATCTCCTATTGAAATTTCTGCGGTTCGGCCCTCCAAGAATGATCTGATGTAGCGAAATGTCCTGAACCCATGGGCCAACTCCCGATAGGTTATTCAATATTGCCTCATGCGAAACATTGCCGAAAGCTTTATTCAGGTCAAGCCCCAATACAGCTTTGGTGCCCGTGCCAAGCCCGGGATCGACTACATCATGTTTTAACTGTATCATGACATCCTGTGTGGACAACTTGGCCCTGAAACCTATCATAGTTGGGGGAAAGATGGCCTTGTCCTCTGCATAATTCTGAAGCCTGTTGAGAACCACGTGCTCCATCGATTTGCCCACGCATGATGTGAGTGATATGGGGCGCAGGTTTTCCAAGCAGAGTTTCTTGCGTGGCTTCGGAATAAATATAATCCTAGCATGCTTCCATTGTGCTGGGATCTCCCCGGCCACCCAATACTCATTTATCAAGTCAGTGATCGCCCCGACCTATTTGAAATCTAGGTTTCTCAGCATTTTATTGTTAACTCCACCCGGACCTGCGGCAGACGTAGTACGCAGCTGCCCCATGGCAAACTCCACCTCCGCAATTGGGAACTCTTCATCTAGGTCTGAGTTTTCCACCCCCGAGTAGTGTGGTAAGCAACCGTCTACACCATGAGTTATGTACCGATTCCGGAGTTCCTGTATAAACTCTCCAATCGTGCCTTCATATTGATGCATTAACCGAGTCATTTGTCCCTGTTTCGCCGATTTTGTTGCTGCCGTATCCAAAAGATGCCTTAACAGCTGCCATGTCTTTTTGCATCCAAACTGTCCATTCATGCGATCACAAACCTGGCCCCACTGCTTGGCTTGCAACTCAATTGTATAATTTTCTAATTTACGTTCTAACTTGGCAGTCCTTCTGCGAAGGACGCCATTGTGTTTTTGCTTCTTCCACCTTCTCAAAAGACTCGCGTGCGCTTCCCACATGTGTAATAGTCTCGAGTCAGCGGTAAACTCCTCCTGCTCGACTGGCACTTCTACCGTGGTATTATTTACATCCTCCTTGAGCGCCTGTACCCATGCATCCAGGTCATTAATTTTCCCGTTTACAGTGTCTGCTCCGTTTTTCCTAAATCTGTCCCAATCTGTAATTCTATGCCCCCTCACTTTGTTTTTATGCTTCGCAGCGCTAAACGTCGTGGAAAGGATATAGTGATCACTTCCTAGGGCTTGCCCCATGTTAATACACTTTGCATTACTGATGCCTCTAAAGAACATAAGGTCTGGGGAGGTATCCATGCTTATGCTGTTACCTATCCTCGTATGATCTTGTGGATTGTTTAACAGCGTCCATCGCAGATCCCGGGCGACTTGCCGAAGCCGATTGCCCTTTGGGCTGGCTCAAATATAACCCCACTCCGGGTGAGGCGCATTGAAATCTCCTACCACTATAAGCGGAGCGTGAGCTGCTAACCGTTGAGTTTGAATCAGGAGTTGTGGCAAGCCCAATCCTTTATCTTTTGGAGAACTATACACATTAAGTAAAAACAGACTCTTCTCATACTTTCGTTTAGGCAAAATCTCAACCAAAACATAGTCTTCCCTGCTGCTATCTACGGAATGCTGAATGGCAGTGATGTTGCGATGGACTAGCACGGCTGTGAAGATGCGTGATACGCCCCTTGAATCAATTCCTGGCGCTGTAAATGCCTTAAATCCAGGTAATTTAACGGAACCACTAGCCTCCTGTAAGGCTCTTATGTCTGATTTACTGTCCAGATTTTGTACGTGCATCTGCAGGTTACCCCGCTTTTGACGAAAGCCCCTGCAGTTCCACTGCCAAACCTCAATTTGCTGGCGAGGCGCCATGATAAGGCACCAGGTTGACTAATGGCACTTGGCCACCCATGGGAGGCAGTCTTGCCTCCAATAGAGTATGAAGCTGCTGAAACATGCCCATGACCTGGGTTTGGGAATCCCTAAATTCAGTAGAGAGCATGCCGAGACACTCCTCTATTGTGTCTAATCTGGCTTCGATCTTTTCGACTCGAGCCTCCAACCTATCCTGTCTTTTCCCTTGTTTGCCTACTTTATCCGCAAGTGTTGTTACATCCGACTTAAGACTAATGACCTTAAAAACAGGCTGTGGCATGTCTACTGGTGACGTTTCGGCTAATCGTTTTGCGTTAGCTACCTCATCCCCCGGCAGTGGTCTCTCACTCTCCCCCGATTCTCCACTTCCATAGCTGCACTCTTCTGTACGCGAGCAGACGCCTCTTGCGTCGCTTTCTATAGGCCTTGCACTGCTGGTGCCTGTGTTCCCTGCCGTTGGTCGTTTCTAAGTGCGCGTCCCATCTCTGCAATTCTGTTTTCCATTCTTTTATTCAAGTCTCCCTGTCGCTGAACCAGCGCTGCTAACTCACTCTCTCGAGCGGTTTCGTTCTGAGAGGCCGTTCTTGACAAGCTCACTTTTAGATGCGGAAGCATCTTATACTCGCGCCTTGTAGTGCGCCGTCCGCGCCGTCCGCACCGCTTCTCGAACATTCGACAGCTGACGCGCGCGCATGTGCCGTCGCGCCGTCGCCCACCATCTGCGCCGCGCGCGCTTCTCCTTCGAGAACATTCGACAGCTGACAGCGCATGCGCCATCGCGCCGTCGCCATCTGTGCCGCGCGCGCGCTTCTCCTTCAAGAACATTCAACAGCTGACAGTGCATGCGCCGTCGCGCTGTATATATACTCAAGGTCGGCGCTCGCTCGCTCAGTTGCCGCTCGTCGGTTGGTTTGTACGGCGCGTCGACGTCCAAGGTCGCGGTGAAATGAATTCCAACGAATCCACAAACACAATGATCGACGTCCCTTCGACCAGCGCCACCCTTTCGCATACGTGTGTACGTGTTCACTCATTTAACACCCCCTCCTACAACCACGTTAACCAATTTAGCCATCGACCCAAGTAAATCGCAATTTAACACCCCATTTCACAACCACGTTAACCAATTTAGCCATCGACCCAAGGAAGTCGCACTTTAACACCCCGTTAACCAATTATATGCTCCGCATCGGTGTCGCGTGCGCAGCTGTTGGTACAGGATGCTCGTCCACCATCTTGGCCGCCCCCACGCCCTGGCAATGGCGGGAAAGAACTCGACCGGTCCCTGCTTTTGCTTCAGCCTTCCTTGCCCCTCGGTGACCGCTCCGCGGCCCTCGAGGATCGCTTATCGTTGCCAGCTTCGCTCTATCTTTCGATGCTCTGCTGCCGGACTGTCGGTGGCTTGCGAGCCAGGCGAAACTTGCAGTTCCGGCTCCCTGTGTGATGCGCACCAAGGCACACGATGCAGTCCGGCGTGCACGTAGGTTTCTCTCCTTCTGGTGGGGCAGGATGGTCCTTCCCGCAACGGTGACATAGGTTGCTCTTCGGACGATAGCAAACGTCCGTTCGATGTCCAACTCGTCTGCAGTTGTAGCAGGTCTCGACTAAATTTCTGTACGGAATCACAGCGTACAGACAGTTCCAGTAAGTAATCTGCCGGGGTATGCGTTTTCCCCCGAACGTAATTTGAATCGCCTTTGACTTTCCCAGAGGTCTCGTATCCAGAATGTCTATGCCTTCATTCTTCTTCAGGAATCCCGCCCGAACTTCTTCCACTGGGCATCCATCATAAACATTGTAAATAACTCCCTGCATGGAGTTCTCCAACGGCGCCACGAACGCGGAAACCGGCAGGTCACGATCACCCAGCTTGAGCGTCTTCACAGTCGCGTATGCCCCACTGCAATTTATGCACGGTGTGCTCACCGTCAACGTGTTGTTTGTGCCATCAACCCGCACAATGTCTTTTTCCACGGCAATCGCACTGTTAGACGCGCTGCTGCTCTCAGTGCACATCCGAGTTCTCTCGCTGTCACAACACTCAAGTCCCAGTTCTGGGGCCTGTACACAAACTTGAAATCCGTGGCTGGCAACTTGAGAAACGTTCCGCGTTTCGTCCATACCGGCGCTTTCCCCCGCTTGACTTGCTGCGCTCCGTGCGTCTTGCGCCCGTCGCTGCCGGCCTGCGTCTCGCAAGGCTTACTCTTGGCGTTGTCACTATGCTGAGTCTTCTTATATCGGTCCTGTGCCTTCAGCACTGGAGCCCAATCTCCCGCTTCAAAATCTTCGGGTGTTATAGTCTGCCCTTCGACGTAGTATTCCATCTTCAGCCCTACAAGGCCCACGGTCACCGGGCGCAAGTAAGACGCTGGGCGACGCGGCCCAGGCCAGGCTTGGCCTAGGAGAAAGGCCTAGCCTTTCCACCGCGGGGTTGATAGGAGAATCTCGGAAACTCCAAAAACGGGGACAAACTTGCCTAAACGAGTGGTGCCCGTAGGTACAGGGAACCTCCTGCAGACGATCCCACTGACAACAAGTCCAGAAAAAAGCGCGTCCGCCGATAGTTGGTCACCGGGCCGGAGCTCATGCGAAACACGTCCGCACAGCGTCTCACTCCAGCCGCCTCTCATGCACTAGTATGACAACTTCGTCATCCGTTCACGTCCCGTAATACCGCATTAGGTAAAGTGAAGCTAGCGAAACGTCCGCAAGCGCAAAATATGCGCGGTAGGGAGTCATGTTATTACATAACACGCATATCGTAATTATCATGTTTGCACCAGTCACATACTTTCGTCATCTATTCACGTACCGTAATACCAAATTTGGTATATGTGACGCTACCGAAACTGCCATGAGCGCAATATGAGCGTGGAACGTAGTCATGTTGTTACACGACACATACGTCATGATTTTCATGTTAGGGTCTTTTCCTTGTGTTCGCCATGCAATATAGTCATACAATACCAGTTTTGCAACATGCAATATTAATGAAACCACCACAAAAGATGCAGGACCATGAAATGTAGATCAGGATTTTCATGACAAATACTTCATGATTTTCAATTTATGACTAGTCCAATATGCTCTTCATGCAGTCATGTTATGCCTTACCAAGTTTGGTATCGATACCATTATCGAAACAGCCAGAAGAGCTAAAAGTCGGAGGCGGCGAGATAGATAGATAGATACATAGATAGATAAATAGATAGATAGATAGATACGCTCAAAGTCGCCGACGTTCACTAAGAAATGCTTCGCATATAAATATCGGAGGCTGTTTACTGGCCCTTTATTGAAGCACAGCGGCGAAATGAACGAGGACACGTGCATTGCTGTGATGAACAGTGACAGATGTCACCTGCTAGTCTGTTCCGGTAACCACACCTGAAGCACACAAAGCAGGCACTTACAGTCTTTGGGACTAATTCTCGTGTGTTCAGGCTTAAAAAACGGGTGTACACCTTTTATTTCAGCAGAAAATCAGAAGAGAATGCTGAACGGGACGGGGGTAGCGTTCTTTGAGGCGTTTATCACCTGTTCCAAGTTTCGAATCAGGTAAAAGCGATTGGTGAGTAAGAGGTTTAGTCGGGTTGTAGTTTTTCGCAAGAAATACTGATCTTCATTGCATTCACTAGTGTCAGAGTGCATCTGCGTCTATCCTAAAAGCCGGGTCTTTGATTAATCACTCATAACACGCCTATAAATGTCCTTGCGTCTTTTAACGCGATAGCGCTAAAGAGATCGTTTCGCAGAGATTCCGGCGTTGGCATTAGTGTCGTTGGTTGTGAGCAAAAAATTACCATGTACACGTGACCTAAAACCGAGAACTATGCAAATAATATCAATGATCAAAAATTCTGCAGCAGAGCGGGTAATGAACTGGGGTTATTTGGGTCAAGTGGGGATCAAACCCGCGTCGTTTGCGTGGCAAGCGGATGTCCTACTGCACGGCTATGGCTATGCTTGTGAAAGCAGTGAAAATAACTTCTGTTTGGAAATGCAGTGAAAGTAGCTTTCATGCTTCACAAACACGTGCGTCCTGTATACATGCTTCACAATGCAACCTGATATATTGCAGTAACAATGAGTGGTGCAATCGTCCAATGCCAACGGCTGTCAGAATATGTGATTATCATAATGGCTCTGAGGTTGAAAGTCGGTACCCCACTACAAAAGGCATGCATGATACTGCGCCTATTAAACCTCAAGGCCAATCAGTGGGTGCATAGCAAATTCTAAAAGGTTTCAAGCACTAAGTGCATACTTATGTTTGTGCGGACGACATTGCCTTTTTTTGCAATGGCTGCTGACACACATCGCCTTTACAGTACTTTACCGTCGTACTCGATTGAACTCGAGAATTGGCTAGATTAACTATATATAAATCAGCCTGGATCGATTAAGTCTTAATATCTTAAGTGTGCTGTTCTGGTTTTTCCTGTTAACGATCCGGTGAGAATATATTATTACAATATCTAATGTACAAGCTCCAAGATATCCCACAAGTGGATTTATTTAAATACCTCGGAGTTGTATATAACAAACAGCTAAGCTGGCAACCTCATATTGGATACATAACAACAGAATAAACGCAGGAAATGGGTGTATTGCGCAGGCTGAACCTTCACAGATTGGACATGAGAAGAAAAGCACTCTTGACGTATGGTCTGCATTATAATTCGGCTGTGGTATTTTTCCGGTGCACCACCAGACAAGCTTCGGCCACTAGTCGTACTAAAGCGAGAGGCTACATGGCGCTTGTTAGGCCTTTCAAAATATAGGGCAAATGCAGTATTATACATGGAAGCTAGAACATCATCCCTGCACTTATGGTGCAGACTCTCTTGCAGTTGTACAAAACACTGTCTAGTCATACTCATATACTTCTCATCTCCAATGCCAATTTATTTTTCTCCAAGCACTAGCCTAGATTCTGCAAGCCACAAATCATATTTGTACAAACAATACTCGACTCCATCAATGTATGAATTCGAGATATACGTTCTTTGACGATGCAACAAAATTTATAGACGTTGTCTACCACGCTATACTTAGGAAACATGTGAATTTATCACCACAAAAATTTTTAAAACTACTGTTACAAAAAAATGGCAGCATATCCACGGAGTGAATGATGGAGAGTGGGGCGAAGCATTCGTCCGTCCATGCGTCCGTCTGTGTGACCGTCCTTGCGTCTGTTTGTGCGCCCGCCCCTGCGTTCTTTCGTGCATCCGCCCCTGCGTCCATTCATGCGTCCATCCATGAATCTGTTTGTGTGTCCGTTCGTTCATCTATTCAACACTCCAAGTCCCACCATCTCGCATCTTTTTATCATATATTCCCCATATAGAAGCACCGCCATCCAGCGGACATTCCAAGGACTAAACGAGAGGTGGCACACGCACACTTTCTTACGGCCTGCGCTTTGGGTCCACTTCCCACCTTTAACCACCTCGTGTTCATGGTATATTCTAGTTCACTGTATTCATGGCACTGCGACCAAACGCTTGCTAAACCTTTCGAAAACTAAGGAGGTTACGCCCAGCGAGTATAACGTAGCAACCTTTCCCTGTCAGATAGGGCTCAATTTACATGCCAATGGCTGCTAATGAGAAACGAGAGACAGGAGAATTCGGCTTTTACTTTCTTACGGCTTGCGCTTCGTATATACTTCTCATTTTTGACCACCTGGAGTTCATTCATGGTATATACAAGTTCATTGCATTCATGGCACTGCGGCTCAACACTCGCTAAACCTTTCTAAAGCTAAGGAGGTTACACCCAGCGAGTATAATGTAGCATCCCTTTCTTGTCCGATAGTGCTCAATGTACAAGCCAGTGGCTGCTAATGGGGATCGAAGCGTGCGCGTTGACTAAAAGCCGAATACTCATGTCTCTCATTCCCCATTAGCAGCCATTGGCATGTACATTGAGCACTTTTTTATTGTTAAACAACGCACAGAAGAAATGTCTCACTGGCACCACCTTGGAGGTCAAGTGTTATACCTATTTCGGGTGTCACTGGTGTCACTGGCGGTTACATACGAGGGACGCCCAAGCCACGCCATAAGGAGCTTCGCCCCTAAAAACATCTAAATAATATGCCAGTGAATGTGGTTATTGTAATGTATGCATCGCAAGCTGAGAGAAGAGCTGGCATAGCAATATCCTGCCGTCTACATGTGTGGTATTTTTTTACGAATGCCTGATCTTATCGCGGTTTTTATTGCAAAATATGTTCATAATAATAGCTCTCCAAAGTTAACCAGTTAAATTACAGTAGTAGCAATTGCCACTCACTCATTACATCTGTGTGTTCATCTATGCATCTGGTGAAACACGTTGTCTAAAGCATTTCAGAATACTAGTTCCCGCGCATCTTTATTGTCTCCACATACTGGGGTAACAAAACGCAAGGGTTCGCTTTTAAAGGGCCACTCACCCAGGTCCCGTACCAAATTTTTAGTTAGACCATGGAAAGTGTTGGGTGTCCGATGAGGAAAATCTTGCTACACAAAGTTATTGAATCGGTTCATTACGAACTGAGAGAACTTGTTTTTTAGAAGCGACGCAAAACGAGGATGAGAGAAGGCGAGCTCAGAACCCTTGCCGCTCCTTCGCGTAGCCTTCGCAAGCCCAAACTCTTCCTTACCCTCTCGGGCATCCGAGAGGGTAAGGAAGTGGTCACGTGTGCTTGACGTGCATGGACAAGCCCAACCCCCGTGCGCAGGCGCTGGCGCCGTGCTCGCAACCGGGCTCCAGAAATCAGGTGCCTTCTTCCTCTTCTTCCTTCACCAACCACCGTGTACGGGAGCAGCATTTTCATTATTTTTTTCTTGACCAGCGTTGTTTTGAGGTCTACTGCCTGTTTCTGCCAGATGGCTTGGAAACGCTGGCTTGGACGTGGTAGAATAGATGAGCACAATGAGTGCGCGAACGCGTAGGAGTGTTCCAAGGCCGTCGTCTGCTCGATGCGCTGACCACAGCCGTGGAGACGCGAATGCATGCGAAGCGCCGGCTTAATAGTGCCGCATCTCGTTGCGATTCATGGAGAAAAAATGAAAAAGAACACTCACATTTTCTTATTGTGTCTCATTATTTATTTAGAGATTTATAAAATCTTCGAGCAACGATTACATAAACTACGTATGCTTTCTTAAATCATTTCAGCCATGTTACATGCCACTGTTGGCAACGTCAGACCATAGTCGTCTGCGTTGAGGACCAACGTCACCGCATTGCCGTGTACGTAGGGTCATTCACACGCCTACGTTGTGCCCTCCTTCTCTGAGCGGGCGCCCGCAAAAGGAAGGGAAGCGGCGTTCATCTTGAAATTTGACACATTTCCGCGGTGCATAGCGTTGCAAATTTTCGCATACGTGATCGTGAATGCCTCATCTACGCATTGCGCCTGTCAGCTCAAAACTATCAAACCTGGTGAGTGGCATTTTCAACGAAAGCGCTTATTTTTTAACAACGGCGGCTACGCAGAATGGCAACGCCGTACGTCGCCGGTGGCAGCAAAACAATAGCCCTTATACTGAAAAACGCAGGCCTCAGCGTCACTCAAAAGCCATCCACCAGTATCGTCCGCTTCGTTCCTCGCCCCGAAGATCAGCCACATGTGGAAAAATGTCAGGGCGTCGTATACCAAATCCTGTATGTTCACTGCCCCGCTTCCTATAGTGTGGAAACAAAGAACTTTCATGAAAGGACGTAGCAGCACATGAAAGACCTCTCCAATCGAACAGCCAAGTGGTGTAGCATTTCACTGCGAGTGGTCTGACCATTACTTCTGCCCGGATGAAAAGAACCTGCGAAATGGCACCAGGCCCCGTGCGCCCGCCCAGACTCACCTGCCCGCCCAGGAAGTGCCGCACCAAAAAAAAGTGTCCCACCGGGCGCTCATGCCCCAGGCCGCCGAGAAGGTGCCCTGCCGAAAAAAATAATGCCTACGTTATTGGTGAGTAGCAGTAGGTTTGAGGTGCGAGTATGAACCTAAATGAGTGCCTATGAGTGGGAGTAGGCAACAGTATGAACATGTCGAGCATCAGTGAGTATGACTGGACTACAGCATGAACGCGAGTGAGTGCCTATAAGTTGGAGTAAATGTGAGTAGGATCACGAGTGATCGCAAATAGATTCGGCGTGAGTACGTATGAGTGTGAGTACACATGATTTTGAAAGTGAGTCACGTTTGAAAATGCGCAAAAAAACAATATACATGCACGAAGGAGACAGGACGACGCCCTTGAACGCAAAAGACAGTGAGTGCGTATACAAGCATGACCACACGTATGAACGCCCATGGGCGTGACGTGTACTGGTATCACCAGTTCTCCTGAGGTATGAGTACGAGTGTGAGTGACCACCTACAGTAGTGTGAGCTGTAAGAACTAGCATGAGTGCTTTTGAGCATGAGAACATGTGAGTGCCAACGTGACTGAGTGCTCATGACTGTGAGAACGTGTGAGTATGAACGTGAGTGCTATAAGTGTAGAACGTGAGCACAAAATCGTCAGTGAGTAAGTGCGAGTATGGAATAGAGTGCCTATGAGTGTGAGTTGGCTTGAGCATCATCATGACTGAGTGCCTATGAGTATGAACGTGACGATCATGAGTGTAAGGAGAATCTATGTTATGTGAAGCATGCGGATAGAACATGACTGTGGTGTAACATTGTCGAGCGTAACTTTACAAAATGGCATACAAATGTTGAACGCACAGCCATAGTTCAACCAAGAGTTATCATAGAGGAAAATTTAGGCTGGGAAAGCTATAATCTTTAAAACGCTGACATCTTGAAGTATTGTCATTGTTACCATCACAATATTATAGAGAAGCGTTAAATAACACCGTTTGCACCTCCGATCCTCTCTGTGTAAATAATAAGTAAACGTATTCAGTGCACGTACTATAAACAGGCAGATATTGTGTGAAGTTTATATACACTACTTTTAAAGCAGGTGAAGGGGTTTTTTATGCAATTTACTGTGTTGAGAAAGGATGTTTGAAGCTTTCTTTACGAAATAGTGCTACGAAACCTGTACCACATCAATATTTTAGGGTTGGAGTAGCGAGAGCATCGTAAGGCTGCTCTGGAATGGCCGAGTGCACCGGTTTGCTCGCACCTCGTGCGAATCGTTGTCTCTCGTCGTCTGTCTTCTACAGCGAAAGCTGGTATAAAATCACAACATGGGTAACCTGCAGCGCCCTAGTTGCACAGCGCCACTGCCGGTGTCCCTCAGAAGTATCACATGGAAATAGAGAAAAAACCAAGTAAACAAAAATTCGAACCTGAGTCTACTGCATGTCTGTGAAGTGAGAAAAAAATGGCAAATGAAAAAAAAAAACTGAAGTGGTAAAACATTGGCGTTGCAGTATCAGGTAAACAAAGCAATTCAAGTAAATTGAAAATCTACGCTTCCACCCTCTTGAGAATACAGACATCTCCCGGGTTTTATTACAAAGCTCGCAGTACAACTGGCAGCGGTAATAATCAGTGAAAATATCATCATCATCATCATCATCATCATCAGCCTGATTACGTCCACTGCAGGACAAAGGCCTTTCCCACGTTCCGCCAGTTAACCCAGTCCTGTGCTTGCTGCTGCCAATTTATACCCGCAAACTTCTTAGTGTCATCTGCCCACCTAACCTTTTGTCTCACCCTAACCCACTTCTCTTTTCTGGAAATCCAGTTTGTTATCCTTGATGACCAGTGGTTATCCTGTCTACGCGTTACATGTCCGGCCCATGTCCATTTCCTCTTCTTTATTCCAACTATGATATCCTTAACCCCCGTTTGTCCCCTGATCCACTCTGCTCTCTTCTTGTCTCTAAGGTTACACCTACCATTTTTCTTTCCATTGCTCACTGCGTTGTCCTCAATTTAAGCTGAACCCTCTTTATAAGTCTCCAAGTTTCTGCTTCGTAGCTAAGTATCAGCAAGATATAGCTGTTATATACCTTCTTCTTCAGGGATAGTGGCAATCTACCTGCCATATATTTCGAAGTGCTTGCCAAATGTGCTCCACCCAATTTTTATTCTTCAACTTACTTAAATCTCGTGGTTCGGCTCTGCGGTTATTACCTGCCCTAAGTAGACATAGTCTTGCACCACTTGAAGTGCACTATTACCTATCTCGAAGTGCTGCTCTTTTCCGAGGTTTTTGTACATTACTTCCATTTTCTGCTGTATAATTTTAAGACCCACCTTTCTGCTCTCCTTGTCTAACTCCGTAATCATGAGTTGCAATTTGGCCCCTGAGTTACTCAGCAATGCAATGTCGTCGGCGAAGCGCAGGTTACTAAGGTTCTCTCCATTAACTCTTATCTATAACTGTTCCCATTCTAGGCTTCTGAAAACCTCCTGTAAGCACGCGGTAAATGGAATTGGGGAGATTGTGTCCCCCTGCCTTACACCCTTCTTCATTGGTATTCTGCTGCTTTTTTTTATGGTAGCAGTTGATCCCCTGTATATTTCTTAGAGAATGTTTACATATACTTCATCTACGCCCTGATTCCGCAGTGACTGCATGATGGCTGACATTTCTACTGATTCAAACGCCGTCTCGTAATCTATGAAGGCAATGTATAGTGGTTGGTTATATTCTGAGCATTTCTCTATTACCTGATTGATAGTATGAATGTGGTCGATTATTGGGTAGCCTGTTCTAAATTCTGTTTGTTCCTTCGGTCGATTGAATTTTAATGTTTTCTTTACTCTGTTAGCAATTACCTTTGTAAATAGCTTGTACACTACAGAAAGCAAGCTGATCGACCTGTAATTCTTCAAGTCCTTGTCATCTCCTTTCTTATGTATTAAGGTGATGTTAGCGTTCTTCCAAGACTCTGGTACTCTTCCCGTCAGAAGACACCTCGTAAACAGGGTGGCTAGTTTTTCTAACACAATCTGCCCTCCATCTCTCAGCATATCTGATATCACCTGATCTTCACCAGCAGTTTTGCCTCTTTGCATGTTCTCCAAAACTTTTCTGACTTCTTCTATCATTACTGGTGGGGTGTCATCTGGGTTACTGCTAGTTCTTATAGTATTAAAGTCGTGGTTGTCCCGGCTACTGTACAGATCTCTGTAAACCTGCTCCGCTATTTTAACTATCCTATCCATATTGGTAGTTATTTTGCCTTCTTTGTCCCTTAGTGCATACATCCGATTTCTGCCTATCCCAAGTTTCCTCTTCACTGCTTTGACGGTTCCTCCGTTTTTCAGAGCGTGTTCAATTCTCTCCATGTTATACCTTCTTACATCGCATACCTTACGCCTATTAATCAACTTCGAAATTTCTGCCAGTTCTATTTCTCCTGTTTTACTTGAGACTTTTATGATTTGACGCTTCTTAATTGAATTCTTCGTTTCCCGGGAAAGCTTGCCATTGTCCTGTCTAACTACCCTGCCTCCAACTTCCACTGCACACTCCGTAGTGATACTCGTCAGATTATCATTCATTGTATCTACGCCAAGGTTGTTTTCCTCACTAAGAGCCGAGTACCTGTTCTGAAGTGACACTCTGAATTCCGGTACTTTTGCTCTCAGTGCTAGCTCATTGATTGGTTTCTGGTGTATCAGTTTCTGCCGTTCCTTCAAGTCTAGGCGAATTCGAGACCATACCAATCTATGGTCGCTGCATCGTACCTTGCCAAGCACTTCCACAACCCGCACGATTCCTGAGTGTGCACTCATTATAAAGTTTATTTCGTTCTTATTTTCGCCATTAGGGCTCCTCCATGTCCACTTGTGGTTCCCTCGTTTTCGGTAGAAGGTATTCAAAGTCCGTAAATTATTGCGTTCTGCGAATTCTACTAGCAGTTCTCCTCTGGCGTTTCTAGTACCGATGCCATAATCTCCTACTGCCTGGTCTCCAGCCTGCTTCTTCCCTACCTTTGCGTTAAAGTCGCTTATCACTATAGTATACCGTGTTTTTACCTTACTCATTGCCGATTCCACGTCTTCATAGAAACTTTCAAGTGAAGCGTCATCATGGCTGGATGTAGGCGCGTAAGCCTGTACCACCTTCATCCTGTATCTTTTATTCAGTTTAATTACAATACCTAACCCCCTTTCATTTATGCTATAGCATTCCTCTATGTTGCCAGCTATGTTTCTGTGAATTAGGAACCACACTCCCAGTTCTCTTCTGTCTGCCAAGCCCCGATAGCAAAAGACATGCCCAATCTGTAGCACCGTATAGGCCTCATCTGTCCTAACCTCACTGAGCCCTATTATATCTCATTTAACACCCTCTAGCTTCTCGATTAGTACAGCTAGACTTCCTTCACTAGATAAGCTTCTAGCGTTAAACGTTGCCAAGTTCAGGTTCCAATGGCGGCCTGTCCGGATCTAAAGATTCTTAGCACCCTCTGCTGCATTGCAGATCTGACCGCCGCCGTGGTCAGTTGCTTCGCAGCTGCTTGGGACAGAGAGCCGTGAGTTATTTGACGTATGCATGTGGGAGGTGGTGGCCCGATACTGTACCACGGTGGCTAATCCTACTCTGGTGAGGGAGTGCATTCTTGGCGGTGGTTACCGGTGAGGCCGCACCCCAGGCCTCTTAATGCAGTTCCATCACCACGCGGGTTTTTTTATCGAGTTGGGAACTGTGCGGCACCGGGATTTGAACCACGGACCTTTTGCATGCGAGGCGGATGCTCTAATCACTAAGGCAACACTATTGAAGGGCAAACGCTGCAAAAGCGAGTGCTTTGGTGCACTAAAACCAGAAGGAAGCTGAACGCGATCACATGTTCATGGCTACATAACTAAGAACTCTGCCTCTAAAGTTCTTGAAGCTGAGCACATTCAACACCTACTGGCTACAATACATGTAACGGAGCAAGACTAAAATGGTGTTATCTTAACTGTAGCAACACGGCAGCAGGATGCTGGTCGCCAAAATGATGCTGCAAGAGAAACGTCAAACGGTGCCATATAAGCCTAATACTGATCACAATGTGCAAGTTATTCTTGAAGTATTTCACTTTCGTGTTATACTGACTCCTTCGACAGAGGGATAAGCTGCATTTTTTTCGACCTTCTCACTTTTAAAGCTCTAAGCCATTGTCATCTTTTACCCTTTTTATTTTCCTTTTTTGTTTGTTTTCCTTTGTTTGTTTGTTTTCCAAAACCTTTGTTTTCCTACTAGAATCTTAATAGTTGTGAAAGACCATACTAATTTCTTCTCCAGTTTATTCAATTGCAAATGACAAGTGCTGACACTGACACCATGTGACGTGACGTCAACGGCTAACCCTTTCAAAACTAACATTCCAAAATTGATGCGACGCCTTTCATAAAGATAGGTCCACCTATCAAAATGCGGCCCATCCTGTCCGAGGCCCTCATTTCTGTTCATATCTATTCTGATGTCAAGGCACACTTACAATGGCATTTTAAAATTATTTTTACTGCCATATCAGGCAAATACTAATAACAGTTTCATGAAATAACTTGGACTGAAAAAGTCAATTTTAATGGGTAATCTTTACAAGAATTTACTTCAATGTTTTAGGATAACAGCACAGGTGACTTACACTTAGGCTAGCAATAAAAAAAATCTCCTATAAAGAACCAAGATTCTAGCTTTACATAAAGTCTTTATGCTTTAGAGCTTTTCTTTCTCTTAAATAAATTTTTTAGAAGAATGCATTAACTTACTTAGTCAAAAAATACACATGGGTAATTTTTATTTTTACAACGAATAAGCAGATATGATGCGTTTTTTAAAATACTTGTTCATTTATAAATCAATGTTCTCTTTATCTTGCTGCTGCAATCGGGTTAGCAATTTGGGCATAGTAATGTACTCATCGAGAATAAAGTTCACTGCCTTAAGTCCCTCTTTCTTTTTCTTTTCAGTATGTAGAAGGGGACCCATAACACGTGCGTCCGTCTACAATAAACGGTACTCTACATCGATGTTTCACGCTGTGGGATATTTTGCAATAAAACATACTGAACAACAACAATCTCGGCTAATTGCGATGCACTTCTTGGTGAGCCTATGAGAAGGCAATTGCATCTATCTATCTATCTATCTATCTATCTATCTATCTATCTATCTATCTATCTATCTATCTATCTATCTATCTATCTATCTATCTATCTATCTATCTAATCTATCTATCTATCTATCTATCTATCTATCTATCTATCTATCTATCTATCTATCTATCTATCTATCTATCTATCTATCTATCTATTTTCAGCCAGGTGTGTTTATGGACGTTTTCTCCACTATATACGGCCATGGTGACAACTTCAACGCAAAGCAAACGCCCTCATAGAGTAACATAAGATTGATTCTCATCAATCCATGATAAGCAGCGTAACAAAACGACGCGACACCTAAGGCGATTGTGGGCGTTAATGGAAAATTCAAATATTTCTTTTGCGCAAGACTGCACGTCATAATAACAAAGGACACAACAATCAACGTCTAATATGGTGCGGTGTTTAGTGACACCTTACAAAACAGTTATATTTTGATGTTTTTACGGCCTGCTCTGCTACCAGTTGGCACGATAAGCTGCAGTGGAGCGGCAAACAATTTCTTGGTTTTAGTTATGTGTTTTCCGTTTTGTTGCAGAACTCGCACAGTTGTAGCACCTTTTGGTCAAGTTTAGTCTCGCTGAAGTTAAAGACCAATTTTACAATTGAATAGAGTTTATATAGCTCAACTGTTTACAAATTATTCAGAATTGATTTTACAATGAGTTACCAGTCCCTTTCATCGATGAAAAGTAAAACCTCAATTGAAGACAGCCACACGATATTCAGCGAAGTTGAATCACAGAGCGCGAGACAGAACGCGAGCTGCGTTCCTCTTCCAGTTAAATTACACAAGCTATGTAGCAGAATAGATAGAAAGCTAGCGCAAAACGCTGAGGCTCGAAAACAAAGAGGATGCAACGTGAATCATAGGTGGTCGTATGTTATGTGTTAAACTGGGGTTGTACATTTGGTATCATTGTCCTTTGGCCGCATCTACATAGGCTAAACGGGAAGACAGATCAACACTAGGTTGCAAGAACATATGAGACCGTTGGACACAAAAGATAGTTTACACTTGCCCGAATATTGCAGCTCGTGTAGTTGAATCCCTTTTTTCTGCGATGCTATTGTTTTATCAAAACAACCAGATCAGACCACCAGAGAGCTAATAGAGGCGTTTCACATAAGGGGAATCGGGAAGAAATGCGTAAGTGCCCTCTCCATGGCGTTAACAGAAAATGAATTTTCATACCTCATCAGTGCTCTGAAGATCCGACCTGAGGCATGTGTTTTACAGCCCCATTTTCTGTTTTTTTGCTGTTCTACCAGACAGCTCATGTGGGAGACGTGATATATATGAACCTACTTGGTAGACGAAGAAAGTGCTTAACAGTGCCACCGACAGGAGAGACGAGTTCAGAGCGCTGAACACTCAGCGATCTGTTCTAGTCTCTTCTATCTCCTCCGGTCGTTTGCGCTGTTAAGCACTTTCTTCGTCTACCATGCTGCAACAACCAGCCCAATCAAACACCTTGTTATGTACCTATCTTTCGTTCGAATAAACTGTAGCTGAGAGTAGGCGCTCTTGGTCTGTGCGATTTCATTGTTCTAAGGCCCGTGTCTGTGTGCATGCCCTAGTTCACTTGAAAGATGTGTCATCTTTGTTTAACCATCGTGCTGAGAGTGCGACTAGGTAATCACATTGATATTGACATTAGAAAATTTGAAAATATCCAATGATATATTCCATAGCGTTCTATTTGAAGCACGTGCGCGAAGGCCCTGGTGCTGTGAGACTAGGGTGATCCCTCCGTCGTACGCCGTAGTTCTAACGTCCGAGCTACGCCTGTTTACATACTCACGTTTCGTTTGGTGTAATATACCGTCAGCAGCAACCAACGACTGTACAGACATAACAACGGATATCATGCGTGCTGTTGCACAAGCCTCATTTTCTGAGTTCACGCCTGCTGAGTTTATGAGCATCATACTATTTATTGGTGCTCTCAGCCTATCGTATGAAGAGAGCTAACCTTCAAGACAGCTTTCTTTGGGGCTACTGGAAACTGGAAGACTACGTCGGAGGATTGAACGGGGAGGTGGTAATCAAAGTCTGCGATGCCGGAGAGGGTGCTTGGTTAGATGCCCCAGATGTCTTAATGCTTTAAGGCGCCGCTACAAACGAACCTATACGTTTTGTTGAAGTGCTGGCTTATTGCAGGCACTTAATACATTTGTGCTGTACATTTTTTCGCACTACGAAAAAAAAACTCTCAAGAAATAAAGCAGTCATACAGGAATTTTTTATATAACTAGCCATAAAAGGTACAAATAAGTGTGGCGCTATCACTTGCTATATTGTCCATGCAGCAGTACTTTCCTTGGTTAAATTATGAAGTAATTATTGAATTTCTTGATCAGAATTCTGTACGTTCTATATAAAAACACTAGGACAATAAACAATACGCGTGGTTTATGATGAAGTATCTCTGATGCCTGAAGGCTGCTCATAAATAAAGCATACTGTATATGTTGTGTGCGGTGCCCTTTTTCACAGGTACCTTATAGCAGTCTCACTATTTCTTAAGAGCGATAATGCCACGCCCTACTGCCATGCCCTACTGTAATGCAGATCTGAAGCCTTCACTTATGCATTGAATATAGTGGAGTGAATATTTTGATGTCAGCCGTGGATTCGTACGAACACACTCAGTTCTAGCAATAATGACCTTAGAAATACGCTGCTGCCAACACATTCAGATCTCCACATTGAAATAAATGCTTCTGTATCGCTATCTACCACGGAAGAGTTCGATTGCTCGCTTGAACAGGTCGTCTCCACATCCATCTAGAATCGGTTCCAGAAACCTCCGAGTTGCGCCAGGCTTGAGCAAAAATAGATAATTCGACATCGTAAGTAATTTAGAGGACTAAATCGAAACAATATAATTTTTGTCAGTATATTTCATTTAAGGTATGTCGATCGATGGTATATCGACGTATCTGCATTATTTAGGTTTTTAGGCGTAGTCGCATTTCTCGCTAAGGCCATATTTGGCGATGACTGCATATGTGTATGCAAGTTTGTGCTTGCTTTTTGGACTGTCACGAAGGAAATCACAATACCCGTTAAGCCATGAATGAAAAAGCCACCTAAGTACCTAATCCGTGGCTATTTATTCTAATTTTGTTGCGCAGTGCGGAATATTAACATTAATTATGTTCGACTCCGTCCGCGTGCTGCTCTCCGAAATTTCACTCAAAGAAGTATAACATATTTTGGCTCATATTTGAGGTAACATCAAACGTTTTGCGTTCACTTCATTTAAAGCCTTAGATTAGGTTGTTCTAGGCAAAACAGGAAGTTTGTTTAATTAAAAATATTAAAACTAAGTAACATAGCAATTCAAATGAACATCAGAAGAATAAAGGAATTGACTTATACCTTAATTTTTGAAAGAAAGCTCTCAGACACAACACAGAACGAAGCGCCTATGTCCCATTTATTTATTTATTTATTTATTTATTTATTTAAATCTTTTTAAAGACTTATTTGGGCATTATAAAGGGGGGATTTAGGTGCATACATACATATCAAGCAATATGAACAAATACAGAATACCAAAAAGTAGACAATAAAAAAGAAACAGCGAGTAAATCGAATCACAGAATCAAGTCAAATACATTCACCAATATTAATCAAATACATATTCATCAGTGCAGTCGTAATAAAAACACCTATGAAAATACATGGAAGAGCACTGAATAAGTATCGGGAGCAAAAACAGCAGACGAAACGAGGGCTATCAGACACTGGTCAGCCACGGTTTTCACTATGCCAATACCGCAGAAGCATGGAGTTAAATATGTAAGGATCTGTTATTTCTGTGATGTTAGGTGGAAGAGAATTCCACTGGATTATGCATAATGATAATGGCAAATTTTGTAATTTCTTGGTTCTAGCAAAATGGGGCCCACCTTGTGAGCATGATTGAGGCGGGTAGAAGTATTAGGGGCTGGAAAGATATGAGACTGGGCGAAGGATGAGTTGCTGTGATAAAGTGAGTG
The DNA here is from genome assembly GCA_013436015.1 of Rhipicephalus annulatus. Classification (NCBI taxonomy): domain Eukaryota; kingdom Metazoa; phylum Arthropoda; class Arachnida; order Ixodida; family Ixodidae; genus Rhipicephalus; species Rhipicephalus annulatus. The sequence continues at coordinate 131,076 of WOVY01000536.1, read as the reverse complement.
AAAGAATGATAGTCGAGCATGTTGCCTGCGCATGGCAAGTGTGGTAAGGCTAAGGTCCGATTTTAGTAAAGAAACACTTATTTAACGTGAGTAGAATAATGAGATGAACCGAGCAACTTTATTCTGTGCCGTTTCGAGCATGTTAGACCGATTTGGTGAGGATGCCTTATGATTGAAGCGTATTGTAGGGATAGCTGAACAAATGAATTGAAAGCGCGCAGTCTTGTGTCTTTATTAGTGAAATGCAAGCGACGTTTAAGGAGGCCGAGTTTCTTGAGAGCCTTATTAGTAGTATACTCTATGTGAGCAGTCCGGCTTAGATCTGAAGTGAGTATTACGCCCAGATACCTAAATGACGTGACTTTTTCCACTATCAAATGGTTCATTTCGTAAGAGCTATAACATACAGAAATAATAGTATAAACACGAAGTCCTTAGTTTTTTCAACATTAATTTCCATTTTCCATTTGCTGCACCATTACCCTAACCTGGTAAGATCCTCTTGTAGTTCTGCTGCATTATCTGTGGAAGTTATTTTCCTATAAACAGCGCAATTATCCGCAAAAAGACGAATTGACAAAATTATGTTAGATGCAATATCAATAATATATACTAAAAGAGAAGAGGACCCAGCACACTGCCTTGTGGCACACCAGATGTTCTTCGGGTAGGATGAGAAATGCAGTTGTTACGTTTACCTGAGTGTGGGACCTGTTGTTTAGAAATTCTTGTATCCATGCAGTCATTTGGTCGACGCTGAGGTGACGTATTTTTAACATTAGCCGGTTATGCGGAACGCGATCAAAAGCCTTAAAACTCTATGAAAAGCGCCTCGATGCAGATGGACATATGAAGAGCTGTGTGCAGGTCTGTCACGAGTTCGAAAAGTTGAGTCTTACATAGTCATTTTTCTCGAAAACTATGTTGGGTTTTAAGAAGTAAATTGTCACGGTTGAGGTGACGCATGACCTTGGAGTGTATGATGCGCTCTAGTAACTTACACGAGATGGTGGTGAGTGAAATTGGCCTATAGCTGTTGGGGTGATTTCTGTTACCGGACTTAAAGATGGGTATCACATTAGCCAATTTACAGTCATCTGGTATACAACCATAGTCAAGGTATTGCTGGAAAATGAATGCAAGCAACTTAGCTGAATGTTGAAAGGTTAATTTAAGTAGTTTGGCGGTGATGCAATCAGGGCCTGGACTGGTTTTAAGGGGAAGTCGACTGATAGCGCAAGCTACGCCGTGCTTTGGTATTCGAATTGCTAGAAAAGGGTATTCAATGGACAGTTGTGGCAGTGAAAGAGAATCATTCAGTGAAAGTTCGTCAGTGAATACCGTAGTGAAATGTTTGTTGAATTTTTCAGTGGAGTGTGTTACCGATAAGGTGCTGCCGTCTTCACTCAATAATACAGCTGTTCGGTGGGTGCTTTTAGGGTTCACAATTTTTTAGGGTCCATTTTCATGAGGGTAGGTAGCGTTTTGTTAAAGAAATTATCTGTCGCTTGAATATTGATACTGTGCGTCTCAGCTCAAAGGTTTTCGTAAGCTACCCCATCTTGGGGACAGTTAGAGTGACTTGCTTTTCTGTAAACCCTTTTCTCCTTGTTCAGGGCGCGTTTTACGTCTCGCGTGAACCATAGGTCATCTGTTCTAGGACCTATTGTTAGTTTAGGAACGCAAGTAGCTTCAGTTTCTTTAATTTTATCCTGGAACAAAAACCTGTTTTCATTAGTTTTACGGTCGTCAAAGTATTCGTAAAGTGCTGCTGCAAAAGTGTGTAGCATACTGTTCATTTTTGTTATGTTAGTACGTGCATAGTTCCGCAACTGTTTTTCAATTTTTGATTTCCTTGCAGTAGGAAGTGAAACCAAGCAATGGACAACCCTGTGATCACTGATTTCTTCTAGCACGCGCGTGCTACAGATTTCGGGGCTGTTAGTGAGGAACATGTCTAAAACCCGATCCTTCCGCGTAGGTTTATTTACAAGTTGTGTTAAATTGTGAGAAAGGAGCATCTAAAGAAATCGAATACATTCAGATCGATTACTGTGATGAAGGGCAGACAGAGTGGATCAATCTATTTCTAGATAATTCAAGTCAATACCTAAGAATAAAAGCTAATTAGGAAATTTCTGTGTAACTTGTTCAATGGCATCACCAAGAAGTTCTGGAAACTCTGACTTGCTGTCGGGGGGGGGGTCGATAACATGATTGATTGATTTGTGGGGTTTAACGTCCCAAAACCACCATTTGATTATGAGAGACGCCGTAGTAGAGGACTCCGGAAATTTTGACCACCTGGGGTTCTTTAACGTGCACCCAAATCTGAGTACACGGGCATACAACATTTCCGCCTCCATCGGAAATGCAGCCGCCGCAGCCGGGAATCGAACCCGCGACCTGCGGGTCAGCAGCCGAGTGCCTTAGCCACTAGACCACTGCGGTGGGGCGTGGGGGGGGGGGTCGATAACAAGCGCCAGTGACGCAAGCAACGTGACCAATGTGACATGATGCCCATACTATTTCGAGAGGTGAGTCCACTGAAATTAGAGAAGGGTGGTATAATTCGTTTATCGCAACAACCACACCACCACCTTCGGAAGCTGGTTCTATCTTTTCAGAACATTACGAGTGAGGATAATAATGAAAATTCTCTGCTTGTGACGTCCTCAGACAGCCACGTTTCGGTACCTATAAGGATTTCTGCAGAGCACGTGTGCATGATGGCTTTTAAAATGTCAGTCTTATGGTATACGCTACGGAAGTTAGCCAAACGCATCGAAAATGAGTCAATGGGTGAAGGGCGCTGATTATGTGACGCTAAACATAATTTAGCAGATATTTCAGGGTCTGAGGAAACCAGCACCACCGAGCCACTGGCTGGGTCAAACTGATAAACCTTGCCTTATAGGTGAAGTTTGTTAAAACGCACTGAAAAGTGGGCGTTGTCAGTGCGGTCACTCTTTGCAAATCATTTCACACCCTTAAGGGTGGATTTCTCAATAAATCACCCATCTTTCACCTATTATTTCTGCCAAACTTATTCGCACGGGTGTAATTTCTGCAATTCAACCTTTTGTACACCCATTTGTATTTTGTAGGTGTACTATAGATGTATGTTCGCAAATTACACCTAAGGGTGTTTTCTTGAATGTTACACTTGTCATATATGCATATAGTTTAGAGCATCAATACATATCACATCTCAACGAATGCAATCAAACCGCATGCCAAAGTTCTGGTGAAAATATCGACGTTTGTGCCTTGGTTTTCATTTCCCGTATCATTCGCCAAAATATATCGTCCTATGTACTATATTTATTATACCACCCCTATTTACATTATTGAGAAAATTTCTCACATGTTGAACGACTTAATTCTTGGGTTACGTTTTTGGGATATTTACTAGAAATATTTTGCTGCCGCTCATGTCCATTCTTCCCTAATTTTCACAGAGACATCGGTAAGAGAGAATATGTTGCGCTTAAACATAACAATAAACTATTACACACGGTTTTCAACAGGCTATCGTGCGCGCTTTCTCATTTGAATTCACACTAAGTTTTTCGTAACAGAGCTCCCGGTTTATTAAAAACGACAGTCTTTCTTGAGGACCTTCGACGCAAAAATTTTGGTCTGTCTGTCTGTCCTGCACATTTGTCTGTTTGTCCACTCCATACGGCATCTGGTACTTGAAACGGCCGACCCCATCCCCAGCGCCCACCAATGTTGCTCAAGATTTAGCGTTCATACTTTTGCAATCCTCAATTAAAAAGCAATTATTACGCATGTCTGCGGCACCATAACAACACGTATATATTCTGCATGTGCGTATTTTACTAGAAAAAGCATACATCAGTAATTTTAAGTACCGTAGCGCTTATCACGCTGTGCTGACCATGCAATAATTAAATGGAACGGGGAGTGTTTCCAACGCTTTGCTAAAACGAGGCGGTGGTGGCACCTACCGTCACCTTGCGTTCTACACCTTATCACCTCTGAGATGGGCACGCACACCCGTATCAGAGCCATGCACTTTGTTTTTTTCTTCAGAGAACTGCGAGATGACGCTCATGTCTCATGTGTGACGTGACTTGATGCGCTCGTTCGCCTCCGCTGCCCGCTCGAAGCACTCAAACGCAGTGCCTTGAGAATACCACTCACCGATTTTCTTGCGCAGAACACCAAATAAATTTTCTGTTCACTCTCGCCACACGCAAGACTATCATCTAAGGACGAGATTTGCAGAAACATGCAGAGACGGGGCCAATTTTTTAAGTAATGGGGGTCCACATATTTTCTCACACTGAAGTATTTCGCATCAATACACAAGTCCCTGATTTATTTAGTGAGTTATATTTAGATCTATGAACATGGATGAGTTCAAATTGAATGTTTGCAGCACTCGCATTGCCGCGTACCTAGGCATGTTTACAAATAACAGGCTAAGCTTACTCTAATGCAACTGCTGTGCACGTATGCCGCGCCGCAGGACAAGCTTAGGGCACATCCGCTAAGCACGGGTGAATTCGTACAATGGTATGCACCGCTCTGTGGGCACTTACTGTTCTTTTTTATATCCTTGATATGAACGCTTGCGCGTCACTTACTATACACGCGAACGATCGTAGGCAACACTGGCGCAATGTACCCCTGCCACAAGAATGGAGAATAGTTGACTAGTTGCAGCATTGTAATCTCTAGTTGTTACTGTGGCTTTACAATGCACTGATAATCGCACATTGCTATGCTCACACACAATTTAAGACTTTAAATAAAGCAAGCAACATTCATACTTTGTCGGTAAAAAAAGCATAGTCCCCAGGTTCTACTGAATGGCAGAGTGTTATTTAAAAACAGCTAATAGCACAGTGGCGGTGTTGCTTTGATTTATGCATACGGGGGGATAGAAAGAGAAAAAAAGGGGGCCTGACCCATTTGCATGTACAATTTTGCCTGTGGTTGCACACTTGAGAAACCAAATCGGAAGCTTTCATTTTTTTGTGCGAAATGGGCCAAATCCTGACCCGAAAGTAGCTCCAATGAAACCGAGTTGGCTCATACGCACGTTCACCTTTCTTCTAAAACAGTAGAATTAAAACATTATTTACACTTATCACTGTTATAGAAAAACGTTGATAGCATGTATATGCCAAGGCAGCTTAGTTGAGCTTTTTTTGGTTCTAGATTTGTCCCATTTTCAATAAAAAAGCTCCTCAAACGAACATTAGAAAGGGGTGGAGTTGCGTCAATTATGGAACAACCTCCCCGCCACTCTTCCCTAACTTTTTATTTATATCTATGTTGCACAAGTAACAAATTTTGCCTCCAAAATGTCGAAACAGCGCCACAATCACACCTTTACAAAGGCTACGCATTTACCGCCTGCACACGTCAGTGGCAAAAAAAGCGACTTGGAAGCTCTGCTAGCAAATAAATATGTGGTCAAGCATCAATTTACACTATATCTTGCAGGCTTGACATAGCTTGGAAATTATATTATAAAACAGTGCTGCTACATATTTCAGTTTCGGTTTCGAGGTTTTGGGGCAACTGCGCATCTCCATCGTCAACGGGCAGACTTTGAATTGGGTGGTAACATGTCGTATGCGTGTTTGCTGCAGGCTGACAGTGGTTTATTATTTTACTCTTCACTTGCTTTGTCCAGGATGTGTACTTATACGGCTTGCACGGTTCAACTCGCGCCTACAGTAGATACAGTACGAGTCACCGCAATCTGTGGCGCGTCGGCAAGTACAGAACAACTGCGGTGCGGCGGAGTGTGTATCCTGTGTCAACGGCTTTCGTTGAAGCTTGTGCATGCCGCAAGCAGAGTGTTTCCGATCAAGCAATAAACGAAGTGTATGCTTAGAGCTACATGGAAAACGCTTTCGGATTTCGTGCTATTGCTGAAAAGGTAAGGTTTCGTGCATGCTTACAACGAAGTTCAGAAGTGCGTGCCTGACTGCCAACGTCCGATTGGCCCGCGATACTCGTAATTGCAGGAAGCGACCGTCTCTTGGCGCCGGTAGCTTCGTGACCTTCGCTCGCTGTGTGCTTATCAGCTGCGATGTCTCAACAGTCGCAGTGTTCGTGAACCTCGCTGTGGCGCATGGTTAAAGAAAACGGGGGGGATGTGCCGCGTACAGACAGACCTTACGGCATGCGACAGCGGGTAAAAAAAAGGGGGGGGGGGTTGAGCGAGCCGAGGCAACACCCTCTAGAAAGGCAAGGCCTTAGCTTTCTTCTAGTGACGTCAGGCGGTAGGGCGGACTGGTAAAAGTACAGAGCACTGTTCAAGAGTGGTTGTCGCATAGAATTACCAAGCGGGCGCTTTTTTTTTCTTGCAAGAACGAGCATGCACGTAGTTTAATATAAATTTCACTCGAAGCAAATTATAGGAGCAAAACATTTATTTACACAAACTAGTTTCGTTTTGTGTTTGCGCTTTATCAGAAGTTGTTGACGTATTTGTTCTGGAGAGTTGTGGCTTTCCGTTTTTTTGCCTTGTCAGCAGCGTCAAGAAGTTTGTCGTTGAGCTTTCCACAAATGTTCTTCAGTAAAATGTTAGTGCTGCACCGCAGGATGTGTTTCAGCACTGATTCGCTTGTGTGACCGTTCTCACAGGTGTCGAAGTCAGATGGCTCTTCGTTGGCCAGCAAATGCCGCCTTTGTTTTTCCACTCATCCAGCCATTTCAAAAGCAAGAGCAAAAAGTCAAGCTTTACGTTTTGCCTTTCAATATTCGACGGGTAAAGGGCTTTTCTCGACAGCCCATAGCCATATTTCAACAGCTGGTCACACTCTTTGCTGTGCAGATCCCTGATTGTCGAAAATGACGCTGTTTGTATGCGCTCTGATTGTGCTGCGTCTGTTTGCATCTCAGGAAAGTAGAAGCATACTTGGTCATTCTTCTGGTTGATCCAGTTGTTTCGTATGCATTTTAGTATGTGTACCGGTTCTATAACGAAGAAAAGCGGCCTCGCAGGGTCCGACGGGTGTTGATACACAATTCTGTAGGAAGGGGTCGATTCGAAGTGAGACATCGCTTTCCTGTTCACGGAGTTGTTGTCACTCACGACACACACAACGCGGTACCCAATCTTTTCCAGCCCGCAAATCACATTTTTCAGCATCTTGTGCAAGAACTCCGCGTCTAGTCGGTGCACGGGCACGATGTGCGCAACTTCTTTGAATTCTCGGGAACTTTGAATTCTCGGGAAGCTCGGGAACTTGGACGGTACAGCGTCCGGGCGGAGGCGAACATGGGATAATGGCACTGTAATTGTGCGGCCAGTAGTTACATCGGTATGCGAGGCTTCTCAGATGATGTCCTCCTCTCTGAAGTGAAGTTCGCATACCTACCAAGAAAATTTACATACAATGAGCAAACCAATGAGTATTTGACAAAATGCGGCTTGTGAACCACTTATTAGAGCATATGCAAATATTGAATTTACATTTGCAATGAAACAACAATGCTCTACCAGAAAGAAAGCTTACCTTGGAATTCTCGGTCACGGAGAGGTCTTCCCGTGGCACAGCGCGTATCCACGCGTTCCTCAGAGTTTGATCCCTTGGGAACTTGAAAACGTGCACTTTCGTGTCCACGGTGTAGTTGCCACGGCATCGCGGCACACAGCATTTGCACGGCATCTCACCGTCGCACCTTCAACATTCTGAAGCCGCACGTGCGTTGCTGCGACGTGATGGGACCGACCGAACCGGTCAAGCCGCCTCTTGCAGCCGCCCCATTAGCTGACGTGGCGCGACTGGAAAGGGAGGAGAACTGAGGCCTTCTCCCTTTCCAGTTGGTGTTGGCCGAGGTGGGCAAAAATAATGGCCTGCTAATAAAAAAATTTATAAAAACGAAGCAGATCAACGGTAAAGGAGGCGCCAGTTGTCAAAAAGCGGGACTGTAGTGAACAAATGGGGCGCATTTATTACGCGGGAGAAAAAAATCTACATTTCAATGACTGAAGATAGAGGTGCGTTTTTAATGCGAGTAAATACGCTATTTCGAGCAACAATTCCAAAATACTTAAAATTTGTATCAGTACCCCTTTGATGCTTGCGCTTTGCAGCGGCGTGACATGTGTTTGTTAAAAATTGTGCAGCTTACCCAAATATTTAGATGTACCTTGTTTGGTCAGCAATTTGCGCTTTTTATGCCTTGTTAGATTTGTTTATATTTATACTAGTATATCGTAGATAATCAGGATATAGAATTATTGATGTGTTTTAATAAGGGATTGAACAGCCACACTCAATTGCACACATGTTTTTGCATTTTTGCACCGTTGTAGTGCGGTACATAGAATATTGTAGAATAGAATATTTCTGTATATTTCGGTGTAGGGTTTTGGCGCTGTAGTTACATATGAAAACTTAGACGAAGTGTACAAACAAACACCCACACAAAACTTTCAGTTAAGCTGATACAGCACAGATGATAATGGTGTAGGCATAGTTAGCCACAAAGAACACGCTCGCGAAAAACGAAATGAGGATGGTGACACAGGTGGCTCTAAATGAAAGCCGGCAGACCTAACAGTTTTTGTCTGTTTCATGCATTTTGTCTGTGCAGGTTTCATTCTTACGAATGCAAACACACTGATCCAACTCATAAGCCCTCCATGCATATATTCCTGTTAGCTACTTCTCCAATAAGTCGTGCATTTCTTTAATTATACATATTTATAGTCCAGCAGTTCAGAGCTTATTGAGCATATGTTTAACTTACTTGTGATACATTATCTGTTGCATGGCTGTTTTTATGAATGAAATAAATTCAACTGTGAATGAGCTGCTTACGCATGCACTCGAAGAATAAGATTAGCACGTCTCATTGATTTTTGAGAGTAGTCAGTTTTACTCAAGGCCTAAAGTAATCATTTTGTTGACCAATAAGCAACCTGTGAAAGACATATTATATAATTATCCAGTACAACACATTTATGTAACTGGAGAAGAAATTTAGAGGTGAGCTTCCACAAATACACAGTGCTGTGTTTTCAGCAGGAGTTGTCATTTAATAAGTGCAGTTGATCCTTTCAGATTGGGGATTGTTCGATGTTTTGCACTAGTTTCACACAGTAGATTGTACATCTGTGATCTGAACATGTCTACAAATTATCCTTCAAAGTAAAGGATAAGTATTGCTACTTTTCTGTCTGAATGGGTTTATATAATTTTTTGTATCACCCATTGTAGCGGCCTATTGGTTAGTGTATTCTAGCTAAGCAAGAAAACTTCGTAAAAAATTGCCCGCAGCTTCCCTCGGGGGAACACTGAGGAGGATGCGGAGAATATAATTGGTTAACGGGGTGTTAAAGTGCGACTTACTTGGGTCGATGGCTAAATTGGTTAACGTGGTTGTGAAATGGGGTGTTAAATTGCGACTTACTTGGGTCGATGGCTAAATTGGTTAACGTGGTTGTAGGAGGGGGTGTTAAATGAGTGAACACGTACACACGTATGCGAAAGGGCGGCGCTGGTCGAAGAGACGTCGATCATTGTGTTTGTGGATTCGTTGGAATTTATTTCACCGCGACCTTGGACGTCGACGCGCCGTACAAACCAACCGACGAGCGGCAACTGAGCGAGCGAGCGCCGACCTTGAGTATATATACAGCGCGACGGCGCATGCACTGTCAGCTGTTGAATGTTCTCGAAGCGCGATGGCGCATGCGCGTCCACTGGAGAATCAGGAGAATTGTAGATGTCAAACGCGGTGTGTAGAGGAGGAAGGGTGCACAGATGGTGGAGGAGTGAAGCGCGCGCGGTGTGTAGAGGAGGAAGGGATGCACAGATGGTGGAAGAAGGAGGAGGAAGCTTGCGGACGGCGCCGCACTACAAGCCTCGAGTATTAGATGCTCCGCATCTAAAACGCTGAAATTTGAGCATTCCAGTATATTTCAAACTTCTTGGTAGGTGCATGATTCAAGAGAGAAGCACTCTTTCACCATTACCATGGTGTAGACTCAAACATGGCACTTGCATTCGTACACTTATATGCACAGATGCTTCTAAACGTAAAAGGAAATAGTCGCAAAGCTTAACGTGGGGAAGTTGGAGCTTTTTATTATATGACTCATCATAATGAGGTTCTGATTGTTCCCAGTATTTTTAAATGTTTAGTAGATTGCTGTGCATCTCTTACATGAAGAATGTTGAAAGGAAAGCACACTACGTCTTCTACGATGGACTGGGTGCTGACGATGCAGTGCACTCTTCATCACAACATAAAAGCAGCTGTTCCCGGCTCACGACCTCACTCAAAGGGTTGCAGCAGTGGTGGACGCTACTCATAGGGTGCACCAATTATCTTGTACATTTTAGGAACATTCCTCTGATGCGAAGGCTTCATCCCAAGCTATGTGTCCTATATACCTATTTATTTTTCCAATATAAGTATCAGTTTGCCATCGAAATAATGCAATGCGTGTAGAAAACTGTGTACAATGCATAATGTTAGAGTTGTATGATAAAGTGCAGACGGCCTAGATGTCTCCAGCTTAAAAATTTGATTCACTAATGGCTCATTCCACGCCAAACATCCCAGCTATTTTAATGACCATCTCAATTGTATTCGAAAAAATTGCGATGATATACTGCATTGAAAACAGTGAAGGAGTAAAATATTTCTGAAAGGAAAAAATTTTGCTCACGTAGTTGCCTTATAAACGTACCGAAATGTCGTTTTATTCTTGTTTGTGCAAAAATTTATTTTAAATGTACTGCTCCTTGCTTCTATACCAAAATTTGTCTACACGTTAAGTAGAAGTTCATGGGTAAAGTGTTTGAAGCGCGGTAATAATAGTGCAATTTCACTTGCACATACGCCTCCAAGGCTAACAAAGTGCTTTTACGGCTGGTTGATGCTGTATGGTTGACAAAGAAAGTGCTTAACAGCGCAAATGGCAAGAAGGGAAAGAAGAGACGAGAACATAGCCCTGAACAAACAACCAAAGTTGATTGCAAACCTACTGCAATATATACAAATCAGAATCCGCGCATAACCATGCACCATAAGCAGAATCGCACATACATGCACCATACGGCGTACCTTATCAACAACCGGTCATATAAATGGACCCCAGATAACTAACTTCGCAGCAGTTAAGAAAAATTGAGGGTACGCTAACACAGTAAGCACAAGTTGTTGAATGTGGAAGGCTTCACTAATCTCGTGATCGCGCAGATTTTTATATCCCCCCATGATCAAACACCTTTCAAGAATTGGCTGACAACAAGACTTATTACAATGGTCTGCCAAGTGGCTAGGACTAGGAAGATAACCTTTTAGAGAGTTAGCGTGCTCCTTCAATCGATCATTCATGCATCGCCCTGTTTGGCCAGTGTAACCGTGCCCAAAAGTAAAAAAAAATATCTTGAAGAGAATCGCTAAAACACATTCAACATGGCACGTAGCGTGTTTCTTAGTGCATGCTTCTGTCTGAGGTCCTTCGCTGTTGACCCTGCGACATATCCCAGCGAGTTTATTGCGTGCGCAGAACACAACTCTTGCACCTATTTGCCAGTGACCTTCTTTAGCCTTTGGGAAACATTGCGTACGTAACAGCCTTGCTAGAATGAGGCGTGTTGAGTTAGCTGTTGCTTTGTTTCTTATAAGGCACTCTTAATGACGTTTGGTGAGTCTCGGCAATAGAAGTTAGCTCGGGATTAGAAAAGCCTGCTTGTTGAAGGCGGTGAACTTGGAGCGAGAAACTGCACTTTATTTGGTGGTGGCAAGAGCCAGTTAAAATTGCCTTTAGGCAGGAAAAAGCGATGCTTCACTTGACTAGCTTAAAATGGGTGGACGTAAAAAGGAGGTTCTTTCTTGAGCATGTCTCATACCACCAACATACATGATCAACAACAAAAAAAACATTTCTAATTCTGGACATCGTAGCTTGTCGTCAGAAATAAACTCCGACGTTATTTCTAGTTTCTTCATTTCACGCCCAAAACGTCAAATATCTCATCGGTGGTTCACCGAGAGTCAGATTGATTAATGCGGGAAAACACTAAAAAATCGTTAACGCAGCCCAACACTTTAACTGTAGTCGTGTGATCAAAGTTAGCCATGAGACTTCTTTCATACCGCGCGACTAAAAGGTCACAAAGAACCGGTGCTAAACATGAGCCAATGCGCATATCTGCACCGGTGAGATATTTGACGTTTTTCGGTGTGAAATGAAGCAACTGTAATTAAAGTCGTAGTTTAATTCATGGCGACAAGTTACGATGTCTATACTTGGAAATTCTTTTTTTGGTTGACCATGTATAATGGCAGCACAAACGTTGCTCAAGGAAAAGTTTTCTTTTTACATCCACCCATTCTAAGCTAGTCAAGTTAAGCATCGCTTTTTTCTGCCTAAAGGCAATTCTAACTGGCTCTTGTCACCGCCAGAGAGAGTGCAGTTTCTCGCTCTAAGTTCACCGCCTTCAACAAGCAGGCTTTTTTAATCCCCTGCTAACTTCTATTGCCGAGACTCTTGAAATGTCACTAAAATTGCCTGATAAGACACAAAGCAACAGCTAACTCAACAAGCCTCATTCTAGCAAGGCTGTTATTCCCTACATACAGGAAGTTTCCCTTAGGCTAAAGAAGGTCGCTGGAAAAATAGCTGTAAAAGTTGCGTTCTGCGCACGTGACAAACTCGCTGGCCTATGTCGCCGGGTCAACAGCGAAGGACCTAAGAAAGAAGCATGCACTAAGAAACACGCTATGTGCCATGTTGAATGTGTTTAGCGATTCTCTACAAGATATTATTTACTTGTGGACATTCGCCTAACAGGGCGATGCATGAATGATCAATTGAGGGACCATGCTAACTCTCTAAAAGGTTTCCTTCCCAGCCACTTGGCAGACCATTGTAATAAGTCTTGTTGTCAGCCAATTCTTGACAAGTGTTTGAGCACGAGATTAGTGAAGCCTTCTACATTCAACAACTTGGTGCTTCCTGTGTTAGCGTACCCTCAATTTTTCCCAACTGCTTTGAAGTTAGTTATCTGCGGTCCATTTATATGACCGGTTGTTGATAAGGTAGGCCGTACGGTACATGTATGTGCAATTCTGCTTATGGTGCATGGTTGTGTGCAGATTGTTTTCTATATATTGAAGTTGGTTTGCAATAAACTTTGGTTATTTGTTCAGGGCTCTGTTCTCATCTCTTCTTTCTCTTCTTGTAGTTTGCGCTTTTAAGCAATTTCTTCGTCTACCATGCCTTCAAGAATTTAGTCAAAATGTGTTATATTTGAATATCTTCTATTGTAATACTGCACTTTCTATGAATGTCTGAGTAATGAATACTAACTACAAAAAAGGTATATTTTGAGGAAATAATAATATGAGACCTCTTAAGGTGCTAAGCATTACGAGAAAAAAAATTCGCAGAATTTTTCGCAGAATCAAAATATAGAATCGAATGAAATTCGCAAAGTCGTCATTTTCGTCTATATTGAGACGCCATTTGCACTGTCGAGTGGTCCAAATAAATATGACGTTCAAACCCAAATCAAAAGAAAAAAACAGGTATTTTCATATGCCAATTGTTCTCATGACATTTTTTCTTTAAAGGAAGAAAATAAATTTTAAACTTTCCTCATTCATGAAAATAGGGAATTTTAAGGCGGCAGCTGTCGTATGACCAAATGGGAAGAGAGGCACCAAATGGGAATGCTAAAAAATTTTTTCTTCATTAAAACAAAAAATATAGTGATGGTATATGAACAGAACTGTTTAGTTGCTTTCAGTTTATGTATAAAGGTAATATTTAGTTGAGCCAGCACATGGCATAAATCGCATCTCAATATGAACAAATATTACGATTGTAGAATTTATGATTTTTTCTCATAAAGTTTACCAGCTTGAGAGGTCTCAAATATTTCTTTTCTCAAAGTATACCTTGCGTGGAGTATGTATTCTTTACAGAGATATTCATACAAACTGCAGTATTGCAATTAAAAATTGCAAACATACCACATTTTAGATAAATTCTAAGAAGCATGTGTGCTAGTATAATTGCAAAATTATTACTAAGCTTCAAACACCTTGCACAAGAACCTTTACTCAACATGTAGAATGAGTTTGGTATAGAACATACTTTTAAAATAAATTTTATCACAAACAATACGCAAACGACATTCCAGAAAGTTCCGAAGGCAACCACAGGACCAAATATTTTTTCTGTCTGAAATAACCTACCTTTTCAGTGCTTTCAATACAGTTACTCAGCACAATATTTTGCTAGTGCATTTGAGATGGTCGCCAAAATGGCTGGGCGTTTGGCCTGAAATCACTCTAACAGCATGTCATGAACACAGAAAAAGGTCCTATGCATATTAAGCCATTTTTTTACCCAGAAATATATTGAAAGTGCCTCCTCTGAGGCACTGTTTAACGCTGCTTTTTTCACAATTCCAAGGCGGCTGCACTTGCTATTGTTGTTTACATGTGCAGCAGCGGCATTCATATCTAGTAGAACTCGCTGTTGGGATAGTTGGTGCATGTTTGCATTAAATATTAGTGAATTTTGCGCCAAAATGACGACCACAGAAATGAAGAAAACACATGAACGGGATGGCACTCATTTGCAATTGTTTATTTATTGAGGAAACAGGCTGATATAAGCCCACTTTTCGTCAACGCCTGTGCAACCTACTCTTGCCGTCCCTTACCTAATCACGCTATAGGACACATAATCGCTAGATACCGTTCTTGCAGCTCATACATGATGAGTGAAGTTTTGCTAAGGCAATCGATTCCCCGTTTCTTTTGTGAAAGCCCTTCGAAATTGCTCTTGGTGTGAATCCATATGAAGTGACTTGCGCTCTTTTACGGGCACCGTCGTTATTCTTTGCCGTAAGGGCGTGTTCCCTCGCTCGATAATTGACGCAGCGCCACGTCGTCTGGCTAACATGTCTCTTTCTGCACGATAGGGGTATTTTGTAAACCGCTTCAGTGGCAGACTTCGTGAATGGCCGCGCATGCTTCTTTTTACAGCCTTTCAGCTGCTCAGCATGATTTATAGCGATGCACTGGCGCAACTTTGCTAGTTTGTTAGGGGCACGAACTCCATCAGTACTTCATGCCAACTCGTCCCCTTTTTAAGGTTGTGTGTATGAATATATAGTATATTATGAATATATGGTACAAACAGCTGCTAGTGAGCACCGGTCCTGTCCATGTGTTTGCTTTGTGAGGCCGCCGTTTCGTCGCGAAATCGACTATTCACTTCAGGCATTCATGTCTATTGACAGCACATGTTTCATGTCTGTAGCACAATATTACATGCTATTTTCGTATCCATATTTGCATGTTCAAGAGAACAGCAGCCGCGCCAATTGTGTCAATCGGATTCAATTTCCTAATTTTGCACAAAACCATTATGAAATGCCCAGCTAGCCTCAATCATTTCTCAGTATTGTTAATATTACAAGAAACATAACATTCATTATTCAACATAAGTTTGCGCATCACCATCCAATTGATTGATGTGTGCAGTTTAATGTCGTAAAGCCACCATTTTATTATGAGACGCCTTAGGGGAGGGCTCCAGAAATTTCGGCCGCCTGGGGTTCTTCTGCACCCAAATCAAAGCACTTAGGCCTACAGCGTTTTCGCCTGCATGAAAAATGCAGCTGAGTACCTTGGTGACTAAACCATCAAGGCGGGGTCATCATCATCCAATCTAATACAGATGTGCCAACTGGAATTATAACTTTTAATTGACTATATTGACTATATAACCTCATAGCAAAATAAAAGAGTACAACGGTTTAAAAGAAAGTTCTTCCGCCTTTTTATGACGTTCATAACGCTTTTTAAGTCGCTTTTGCCAGAGTACGCTTTGGCTCAGCGGAAAAGTGCTTTATGATTTGGAAGTGGCTACTAATACTCGCTGTCACAGGACACAAAATATTATTTCCCTATATTACTCTGCCAGGAGATGCCATTCAATAACGAGTACTAGTGTGAGTACTGGCCGTCTTTCAGAGTGATTTATGGGGTCTTTGCAGCCTTAAGCGACGACTAAGAAATTGTATGCCACTTTTTTTCTTTTCGCCACCTCCTTGAGCTCCTGAATTACGAATATCTGGAATTTCTGAGTGGCCTGTCAAACAGTTTGACAAGAACGGCAAATGCTATTGTCAGTTTTACTCCCGTAATTTACAACGTTCCTTCACTAAATGCTTCACCTTGACTTGAGAAAATTGATTCCAGCGCAGTCTCTAGGCAGAGCAAGTCACCCAATATCAGGGATAATCTGCAGCGATTCTCGAGAAACGCAGCGTCATTTTTAGACAAGCGGTGGCGCTGTGCTCAGCTAGTTCATGTGAAGGACGAGATTCGTGTCGAGGAGCGTTCGTAAATAGGGAGGTTAGCATTCTTTACACTGTGGGACAGTTCAAGAGTGCTTTTATTGAAATAGCTGCGCTCTCGTGTATTTTGAATGAATTAGCGGATGTCAAATAATTTCTACATATATTTTTTTCCTTTTGTGTGATTCAGTCTGATTTGTTGTACTACTGTAAATTTGGAGCCCAACCGCGGTGGTCTAGGGGTTATGGTACTGGGCTGCTGACCCCCAGGTCGCGGGATCAAATCACGGCTGTGGTGGCTGCACTTCCAATGGAGGCAGAAACGCTGTAGGCCCGTGTGCTCAGATTTGCGTGCACGTTGAAGAACCCCAGGCGGTCAAAATTTCCGGAGCCCTCCACTTCGACGTTTCTCATAACCATATGGTGGTTTTGGGACGTTAAACTGTACATATCAATCAATGCTGTAAATTTAGAATTTCAGGCTTCAAAAAACTGCATTTGGTTTTCCTGAAACCTGCTCGAACTTTAAATTTTCTCCCTGGAAAAGCAAGATATGATGCTCCAAAATATTGCTCCAGATGATAGCTTGGCTGCTCCATCTCTGCGAGCTGTAAGTAATTACTCTTTTACCTTGCTTTTGTGTTTCCATTTTATGTTCTTTGATGTTACATTGTTTCAGGGGACACAATATGTGATGCGCTTGATATTATACATCGTTAAATCAATTATTCTGCATGATGAGTATCTAGTGACACTGTTAAGCTATTGTAATTTTGCCTATTGTTTTCACTCCTGTATTATTGTTTCTCCACTATTCTGAATGCCTGAACACACAAGGGTTATTGTGAAATGAAAATGCCATTTTAAGACTGTTTTGTCGTTACACTCATTAGAATACCATTAGCCTTGCATATTGTGCATAAGGCATGCCACAACACATGCAAACTGTGGCGTATCAATGTGGCAATTGTAGTGTGTATTGATATATCATTTCAGTATATTGCAGAAATAAGGCATGCTGCATTACACTACTCTTCCGGCTGTTTGTATGCTTCACTGCACTGTGCTTTTGTGCTGCAATAAAGCGTGTTAAAAATAGTGCTTCATTTTGAGTGCAAATATAGTCTCTTTTGTTGTACTTTGATATGCATGCATTGGTCGTTAGAGCTCCATGCCGTACCATTGACGCCTAAATTCTGGTCTTCTTTTGTAGCAAATGGCATTCTGCTCTGCACAATATAAAAAGGCTTTTGAATAAGGTACAATTTGTCTCTGAATCCTGCATGTGCTCTGTGTCTAATAAAACAAAGCTTGCTTTCGTTTTGCACTATGACATGACTTTGTGAACGTTGTGTTGTGTGTGACAGCTCATATTGAGTGATGCCTTCGCATTCAGCTAGGAATAAATGTTACATGGGAGAGCCTTATAGGCAGTGCTTCATATATGCACCATAAAAGCTGTGATAGGGCCAGGAATACCACACTGTGGCAGGAGCCACTGCAATAGGACATATGCACATGAATGGTAAAGGGTAAGCTTTCACGTGCTTCCACAGGGGTCTACTGGAAAAGGGTAACACTCGAATTATGGTATTTTTCGCATGGGTGTTGATGCATTATTCAGCATGAACACCCCCACATCCTTTTTGCTGTTTATGCGAATTACACCCCTATGCTACTTTTGTTTTTAAGGGTGTTAAAGAGAACAAAGACGAAGTGATTCTCTTGTGGAACACATCTTGCGGTCTGTGCTGTTTTTTCTGCGTTCCACAGCGCAACAGCGGGGTTTCCAGCCCCCTACACCGTGGTCATGAATGTACAATCCCCGGAGATCCCGCCCAGTACCAGTTCGTTCACCGGCATTGCTTCAAAAAACCGTGGTAATCCATCTAGTGAGTGCGAGGACACCGAGCTGTACTCTGCATCAGACTACGAGTCCTCGGAAGACGACTTCGAACCTGTGCTCTACCGCAAGGCCAAACAAAGAATCATGAACGCATCATCAGCATCAAGTACAGCCACTGCGAGGACAGCGCCTCCGCGATGGCCTCACTCCTTTCTGTTTGTGCCGCAGACTACTACTGCCAATCTACGCTTCCTCAACAGGCAAGCACTGTCCTTGTACCTTGAAAACATTGCGCCTAACGACATTAAGGACATCAGGATAAACACGAGGAAGAATATTTTGGCAATCGACGTGAGGAACCGGAGTGCACTGAACACGCTACAGCATGTGTCAGAGCTGGGAAACATCAAAGTCCGATCCATCATACCAGCGAATGGTGACACCGTAACAGGAGTTATCTATGACATAGACACTGAAATCGCCAATGAAGATCTTCCTGCACTGATAAAACCAGTGAGTGATAACGCTATTGTGCATGCTGGTCGCCTAGGCAACTCTCGTTGTGTGCGACTAACATTCACGGGTGACTGTCTTCCCTCTTACGTGAAGGTTGGCCATTTCCGTCACCAGGTTCGTCCATTTATTCCGAAGCCTATGCAGTGTTTCAAGTGCCAGAAGTTTGGCCACGTGAAGGGCGTTTGCAGAAATTCAGAAGTGTGGCCCCGATGCGCTGAACACCACTCAGAAGACGACTGTAATGCAACTACGTTGAAATGCTCCTACTGCCAAGGAGCTCACAGTGCTTCCTCCAAGGACTGTCCTCAGATACGAAAGATATTTATATTCTGTGGCAAGTCGTGCGACAAAACTCGACTCACAGAGAAGCTGCGCAAAAAGTAAGGCGAAGGCGCCGTCATCGTCGAAGGTCCTCACGAAGGACAGTGCAAAATCTGACGAGAAAGTCAGAAACTCAAGTGAAATCGACAAGCGCGGCTCCTAGCACGGCAAAAATCTGCGCTGAAAGAGAAGATGCTGGAGTATCTCTCTTTTCAAAGGACTGACCACCCCTTCAGCCTAGACGATCTTTTGAGCCTCAACAGAAGCGGGAAGAAGAAGTTTTTCCTGAGTGGAACGCTGGTTTCAGTCTTTGTTATTTTTTCTCGTTTTCTTTGGTGCTAGTGGAAGACGCCGCTCTTCTGCCTGCGGAAGTGGACGTAGATCACCAAGGCCTCCACCCATACGTTCCGCGTCGTCTGTGGCCACTCTACGAAAGCGCTCCGGCCACCCAAGCGACGTCGACAGTGAGGACACGCTCATGTACTCTACGGCCAGTGATGAGAGCTCCGATGAAAGTGACTTTGTACCCGTGGCAAGACACAAGGCGAAGAGGAGGCTGCTTACGACCATCTCCTTTCCAAAGTAAGGCCACCACGAATATTCAAGGGCCACCGGTTCACACTATTTTGTTTGTCCCGCTGAATGCCGCTGACAGCATGAACCGACTTAATCGCCAGGTCACGTCTATGTCACTTGAGGCGCTCGTTCTGGGACAAATAACGGACGTGAGAATCAATGGCCGCAAGAACGTTCTGGCGATAGACGTTACGCAACGTACTGCTCTTGACATATTGACCAAGGTGAATGTGCTCGGGAACATCAACGTACGTTCTTTCATACCAGAAGCAAGGACTCTAGGGCAGGTGTTATCTACGACGTCGTCACTTCTATCAGCGATATTGATTTTCCCACTCTAATCAAACCAGTGACGGAAGCTACTATAATCTTGCAAGCCCGCCGTCTCGGGAACTCACGATGCGTGAAACTAGTTTTCAAGGGTGACAGCCTCCCAACTCAAGTAAGAGTTGGTCATTTTCGACACACAGTACGGCCGTTTGTGCCGAAACCTCTTCAGTATCGGAAGTGCTGTAAAATAGGACACGTGATGCTGTTTGCATAAGTTCTGCTGTGTGCTCCCGATGCTCGGAGTCGCACAACACGCAAGCCTGCCAGGCAGAACATCGCAAATGCGGCAATTGCCAAGGTCCTCACGAGGCGTCTTCAAAGCAGTGCCCTAATGTGAAGAAGGAAATGCAAGTGCTGAGGCCGATGGCCAGAGATGGTTCTACCCACAGGGAGGCTGCTGCCAAAGTGTGACGTCGGCGTTCGCGCCATAAAAAAACTCCTAGGACATCCTCTGCCAAGGCGAGGGATGCACCACTGCCCCATATCACGCACTCACCACCACAAGCATCAACAAGTGCCAACAACAAGCATCCTCAGAAAGACGCAAGAAACATTGACCCTGACGCGTGGCCAGCGCTGCCGTCAGTGACACCGCCAGTAGAGCGGCAGCATCGCCCACTGAAAGCTACTTCAGAGCGAGTAAGTCATGACAGTCAAGATAACGAAATAATAGACGTGATTAAGACCCTCATGAAGACAATTTGAGTACTCCTGAATAATATTCAGACTCCGGCTGCCCACAGCGCTCTTCAAATATTGGACGCTTTGAATCCGGTGCTATCAAATCTACAGAAGCACCATGGCTCTCTCTGCAGCCCTTCCGTAAACAAGTGAAAGAGGCATCAATTTTCCAATGGAATGCTCGATGTCTTAAACCCCGCATTTCAGATTTTCGACCATTTGTTTTCAAGAATCAGTTTCCAATTATCGTAATTTGTGAACCACGTCTTCACAATGCTATACGACTTTCTAAATACGAGGCTTTCAGATCTGCAACCCGTAACAAAACCAGTAAGGTCATTGTTTACATCAGGTGCGAACTCGCATTTATTGAGCATCCAGTAACACCGGACGACAGCAACCAATACGTGTGCCTGACAGTTAAGCGTAAGAACGTGAACTTCACGCTAGTGGCAGTATATATTTCGCCTTCAGGCCGCTTTGACCCAGCAGGATTAAGCGCCATTATATCAGCGACACCTGGGCCATGGATTATTACCGGTGATTTTAACGCTCAACACCCCCTGTGGGGAAGCCAGAAGATGAACCGTCGGGGAAGAGATGTGTCCTCCTTTGCATCTGACCACCAACTATATTGTTTAAATGACGGCGCTTCCACGTTTTTACGGGGTCTGACATATAGTAGCTGTCTCGACCTAATTTTTGTGTCAAGTAGCCTGAACACCAAGTTGCAGTGGTTTGCGGACAATGAAACGCATGGCAGTGACCACATCCTTACCTATATAAAAATCAAGGGGCTAAGGAAGTCGCAAATCGCGCCCATTTCACAGATAGACTAGTCAAAGTACAGATCATCCACAGAGAAGCAATGCGAGAGAAACCAAGAAGGTTCTCTTGAAAGCCTAGAAGGTATAATGAAGGCCGCTATTCAAGAGGCAACGTTTATTTGTGGACCTTTGCCAGATTTTCGCAAATATGAGGTGGAGTTGGAGCGACTTCGCGCAAT
Organism: Rhipicephalus annulatus; assembly: GCA_013436015.1. Lineage (NCBI taxonomy): Eukaryota > Metazoa > Arthropoda > Arachnida > Ixodida > Ixodidae > Rhipicephalus > Rhipicephalus annulatus. Next base: position 109,466 of record WOVY01000536.1, on the reverse strand, counting down.
CCGTCGTCACGCCGAACGACGTTATAGGCGCACGAAATCCATCTACGACTTGAGGGAAGCGAGACGTCTACAAAAGAAGATTCAACATCGAATTAATGCACTGCAGTCGCAACGATGGAAGTCACTATGCGAGTCGCTCGATCCCCACAAACCTGTTTCGCAAATATGGAGATTTTTCCGCGGCCTACGAGCATTGACACAACAGAATCGTCCATTCAAATGCCTTGCTCTCCACCAAGGCCGGCGTGAAATTGATGTAGCGGAAGACATCTGTGCCAGGGTTGCAAACAAGGGGTCCGCGATCAACATGAGTAACCTAAAAACGCGCTGGTGTCCAGAGACACTCGGATGGACAATATGTTTTCTCTAGAGGAGCTTCGGGCAGCATTGGCAGCATGCAAGCGCTCGTCAACGCCTGGACCCGATGGAGTCACTTACATGGCCTTTGCTAACCTAGGACGAACAGCTCGGCGTGCCCTTCTAGCTGTATACAATGACTCGTGGAGCACCGGTTTGGTTCCTCCTTCGTGTAAGTGCAGCCGCCTTGTGCCCCTGCTCAAACCAGGCAAATCGCCTCTGGATATGGCCTCCTATCGCCCCATCGCGCTTGCCAGCTGTTTTGGAAAGATGATGGAGAGAATGGTGCTGACTCGCCTGGAGTGGTACTTGGAACATAACAATATATACCCCGATGCTTTGACCGGCTTTCGACATGGATGGTCTTCCATAGACAATGTTGTTGATCTTGTCACGTCTGTACAACAGGAGAAGAGCCTAAAGAGATTATCAGCGGCACTTTTCTTGGATATTAGGGCTGCATACGACAATGCATTACATGAAACCATCCTGGACGACTTGGGCAGCATTAGATTAGGAGGCCGCGTTTACCAATGGATATACAGGCATTTGAAGGACAGAACCTTCTTCGTTCAGACAGAAGATGGCGAAGCAAGGCAACATCATACTTATCGTGGAGTACCTCAAGGTGGGGTCCTAAGCCGTGTACTTTTCAATCTTGCGCTCATCAGCTTCATTGACGTCCTGCCACACTCCGTACATCTGTCGATATACGCGGACGACATCTGTATCTGGGCATCAGGAGTCACGCGTCTACACGTACGAGCCAGGCTTCCGACAACGGCTACACTGACGTCAAACTACCTTCAAGGTCGAGGACTGGAGCTGTCATATGAGAAATGCTCACTAGTTGCGTTTGCGCGCAAGACAATGACGCCATACCGCATCAGAATTAATGGACACACAATCAGCTATCAAAAGACTCACCGTTTCCTCGGAGTAATAACAGATAGTGATTTGTCTTGGAGCCCGCATATCGCTTACATGAAGAAGAAACTGACCATGATCACCCACGTCCTAAGGTTTCTTGCGGGAAAATCATGGGGTGCATCGGTACGAGCCATGCTTCAACTGTATGCTGCACTTTTTCTTGGCTTCATGCGCTACAGCCTACCTGTGCTTGGCAAGGCCCGCATAACAAACGTATACGTCCTCCAGTCATTACAAGCTCAAGCACTGAGAATATGCCCCGGGCTGCCGAGATGCGCATCCGCAGCAGCGACTGTCGCAATCGCTCATGAACACCCTATCACAACCTACAATCGTGTCAATGCTTTAAGAACGCACATAAGATATGCCACCCAGATTCAATCGCATCACATCGCCTCCCTTCCAACTTCCAGGCCATGCTCTGCGTTCAGCTCTATTATTGCCCCGCATCGCATGGTGATTCCCAAGAACTTCACGCACGCAGCAAGACCGTCGGTACCATTGTGGTATCTACATCCACTGGAAGCCCTGATGAGCATCCCCGGAATGCAAAAGAAGAAAAATTTGTCAAATTTGGCCCTAAAACAAACAACATTACTTTTTCTGCATGAAAAACACAGTGGACGCATTCACATTTACACGGATGGGTCAGTCACTTCAACAAGTTCAACAGGCGCAGTAGTAATTCCGGAGAAATCCATCACGATAAAGTTCAGGACCTCGCATCTGACATTATCCACGGTGGCAGAACTCGCCGCCATTCGTGCCGCTCTGGAGTTCGTAGTTGAAGAACCGCAACAGACATGGTCAATATTCTCCGACTCCAAAGCAGCTCTCCAGGGAATTGCCTCGCCATATCGTCATGGACCAAACCAACAGCTAATTGCTGAAATACGACTGCTCCATCACCGGGCTATATAGAAACAACATGACATAGCGTATCAATGGATACCAGGCCACTGCAGCATTGATGGAAACGACCGTGCAGATGAAGCAGCCCGAACTGCTCATGATGATGCCCCTTGTGTAGCTATATCATTATCAAGAACGAACGCCGCTGCAAGGCTTCGATCACTTGCACGAGAACTGACACTCGCTCAGTGGAATTCCCCGGCATTCACCAACGTCCGCCTTCATAATTTGGACCCACACCTACTGCTCCGTCTTCCATCAGGAATAACCAGAGCAGAGGAGACACTTTTGTGCCGTCTGTGGATTGGGGTGGCCTTTACAAATGCTTATTCGTTTCGAATGGGAATGGCCAGAAGCCCGACATGTGACAACTGTGGCTGCGCAGAGACTTTCTCCCATTTTCTCTGCGACTGTCCCCGCTTCAGCGTGCCAAGAAAAGAACTGTCAAAAGCTTTAGATAGAATAGATAATCGCCAATGTCGGAAGAAAGGGTATTAGGACACTGGCCGAGACCGTCCTCTGCACGCAAGGCATTGAGAGCGTTGTTGCGCTTTCTGCGGGCAAGTGGTCTTAGAGACAGACTGTAAACAGCGTCGTGGATCGTCTGATGACCTTCTCTCTCTTTTTTTACAACGTCTTTTTTCTCTCATCCTTTATCCCCCCTTACCCCCTTCTCCAGTACAGGGTAGCCAGCAGGTCTGAGAACTGGCTAACCTCCCTGTCCCTCATTTCTTCCTCCTTCTCCTCCTCCACCCTCCTCCTCCTCAACAGAAGCCGCCTAAAGAACAAGCACGAAATGCTGCAACGGCCGGGAAGCCAGATGATTGCGTGATGGTGATGCTAAGATCATTAGTGGACACCATTCGCATGTTGTTAAGCGACATGAATACACCGTCTGCCAAAAGTGCCCTTCAAGTACTGGTCGCGATTATTCCAGTGCTAGCAGCACTAGAGTAGACCATGGCTAACTTACCACTGTCTTTCAGGGATGAGGTTCGTAAAGCAGCAATACTGAAGTGGAATGCCAGGGGACTGAGATCGCGCATTGGTGACTTTCGTCGATTTGTGTACGTCAATATGTTTCCCGTAATCGTCATTTGTGAGCCGAACTTATCCAGTGCAATACGACTCTCGGGATACAAACCTTTTGTGTCGTCTACTGTTACTGAAAGCAGCAAGGTTCTAGTGTACATTCGCCGAGACCTCACTTACATCCTTCAACCTGTACCACCTCATGACGGAAACCAATACGTATGCTTGAGAGTGAAAAAGAGGAGGCTCAACATCACTGTGGTTAGCGCATACCTATCACCATCAAGCCGTTTTGATCAAAAAAGACTACGAGAAATCATAGCGTAAACACCTGACCCGTGTGTTATTATTGGGGATTTTAACGCTCATCATACATTATGGGGAAGTCAGAATACCAACATGAAGGGCAGAAGCTTGGTGTCTTTTGCCTCCGACAACCAACTTTGGTTACTGAACGATGGCAGTCCTACATTTTTACACAGTAGCTGTCTCGACTTGGCTTTTGTTTCGCGAAGCCTAGTGAAACATACTGAATAGTTCACGGATATAGAAACGCACGGGAGTGATCACATTCCAACATACGTCAAGATCAAAAAATTTTCGTCTCCTAAAGTGCGCGACATGGTTAAAAGAGTGGACTGGAAAAAATGTCAGTCCCGTACGGAAGACCAATGCCAAAAACACATATCGGATTTACAAGAGGCCATCAACAGCACTGTAAAAGACACTGTGTGTACCATCCCATGCCCTGTAAGAATCACGGACATCGACATAGAGCTGGAGTGGCTTCGAGCCTTGCGACGACGAGCTGAAAGAAGGTATCGGCGCACGAAGGACATAGAAGATTTACGGACTGCTAGACGTATGCAGAAGAAGATCAAACGTCGGTTGGACAAGCTAGAATTCCAACGCTGGATTACTTTCTGCGAGTCACTCGACCCTCGTAAGCCTTTATCGCAAATATGGAGGACGGTTAGAGGTTCGCGGTCATACCTCATTCAGACGTCACCATTCAAGGCCTTAGCCCTTCATCAAAATCGACCAGATGTGGATGTTGCTGAAGAGTTCTGTGCCGGATTATCAAGACAAACTAAAGCAATTAGCAGCTCACCACTTTCAAGCAGTTGTCCGCCACCACGTGACTCCTGTATAGACTTCCCGTTCACCATTCAGGAGCTCAAAGCAGCACTCGCTTCATGCAAACGAACCTCCGCACCAGGACCTGACGGAATCTCCTACAGAGCCCTGTGTCATCTGGGTGAGCGCGCGAGAATAGCTCTACTTCAGCTATATAATGATTATTGGCTAGAGGGCACTGTCCCCTTAAGTTGGAAAACTAGTCGTCTAGTACCATTACTACAACCTGGCAAATCACCATTGGAACTCTCCTCCTATCGCCCGATCACATTGGCTAGTTGCGTGGGTAAAGTGTTGGAGAGAATGATTCTCGGCCGACTCGAGTGGTACTTGGAGTATCATGAGATCTACCCAAATGCCTTGGCTGGCTTTCGACGTGGTCGATCATCGATCGATAGCGTCATCGATCTAATCACGTACGTTGAACACGAGAAAGGCCATAAGCGTCTTTGCGCCTCTCTTTTCCTTGACGTCAAAGGAGCCTATGATAACGTTACACATGAAGCCGTCCTTATCGCACTAGAAGAGATTAGAGTGGGTGGCCGAATGTTCAAGTGGATACGCAGTAATCTCCAATTGCGATCCTATTTTGTGAGTACAGAGACCGGGAACACGTTTACACATTTCAGTTGTCGTGGCGTCACTCAGGGTGGTGTACTTAGCCCCGTGCTATTCAATATAACACTAATCGCTCTCAATACGCACCTACCAAGCAATATTTATCTATCAACATACGCTGATGACACTTGCATCTGGACATCTGCGGTAACTCGCCTGCAGTTACGAGCGAGAATACAGAGAGCTGCTACTGCATCAACTTTGTATATACGCAATCGAGGCCTGCAAATTTCCTCCGGAGAGTGCGCTCTTCTGGCATTAACGCGCAAACCAATGTCAAATTACAGAGTGTCAATTAACGGTCAAAATATACCATATCGTCGATCTCAGAAATTTCTGGGTGTCATAGTCGACAGAGACATGTCATGGAACCCTCATGTGTCGTATTTGAAAAAGCGATTGCTAGGCATATGCCATGTTTTCAAGTTTCTCGCTGGAAAGACTTGGGGAATGCAGCCTAATGCTATGTTACGACTGTACAGGGTGCTTTTCCTTGGCTTTTTACGATACAGTCTGCCTGCATTATCAAAAGCCAGGAAAAAAAGTCGACGCATGATACAAAGCGTTCAGGCACAGGCGCTTCAAATATGTCTAGGTCTGCCTCAGGGTGCCTCAACAATGGCGACTATAGCTATAGGCAAATACCACCTCGTGCAGACCCATATTGAAATTGAAGCTTTGAGGACACACATAAGGCATGTGGGCCGGACTCCCCATCACCACCTAGCCTCTCTACCAGTGGATAGACCTCATACTTCCTTTTGTCGAACAATAACTACACATGGTGACTCCCTACTAACTGGTTTTACGCCCACGGCGAGACCTTCAATTCCTCCAGGGTGCCTCAAACAGCCAGTAATCAACCTGACAATACCAGGTATCCAGAAAAAACAAGATTTCTCAACACCAGCCCTTAAGCAGCTCGCCTTACTTCTGCTTTACGAGAAGTTTCAAGACTGCACCCACGTCTACACCGACGGCTCCGTCCTGCCAAACAGCTCAACAGCGGCGGTCGTTATTCCAACGCACGCCACAATCATCAAATTCAGGACAGCTCATGCAACCACAACAACGGCAGCATAGCTTGCAGCGCTTCGCGCTGCGCTGCGTTTCATTAACGACCAAAGCACAAAACGGTGGACAATTTTCTGCGACTGCATGGCGGCACTGCAGTCAGTTCTGTCAAATCTACGCCGTGGTGCACACGAGCAATTGGTATTTGAAACAGCAGAAATGCTACACCATATAACAGAGAAAGGGCACCACGTTATATTTCAGTGGTTGCCAAGCCACTGTGGAATTATCGGTAACGAACGAGCTGATCAAGCTGCCCGTTCAGCCCATACAGAAGGCAACGACCAGTCATTACCGCTCTCAAGGACGGACGCTGCAAGGAGGCTCCGCATTCTGGCTCGCCAATGCTCCGTGGCTCTTTGGAATAAGCCTCTCTTTACGCATGCAAGATTACGATCCCTGGATCCAGCGTTAAGCATGCAGCTTCCAACAAAAATTCGACGAGACGACGCTACTGCTCTGTGCAGACTATGGTTGGGAGTCGCGTTTACCCGTGCGTACGCGTTCAGCATAGGTATGGCCGACACCGCCAACTGTGCACACTGCGGGAAGAAACAATAGGACATATCCTGTGTGACTGCCCGAAACACAACCTGGAAAGACAACACCTTTCTAATAAACTAAACAGGTTAGATGACCAGCCGCTGTCAAAAAAAGTATAGTGCGCCATCGTCATGACTTATCGTCACAGAAGAAAGCCGTGCAAGCGCTACTGGGCTTCTTACAAACTACTGGCCTGTCGGAACGCCTCTGAGTGAACTGATTTTGTGTGTGCGTGTGCGTCGGTGCTTTTTTCTTATTTATTTTTAACTCCCCTTCCTCTTTCAACCCCCTATACCCCAACCCCAGTGTAGGGAAGCATACCGGATACTAGCATCTGGTTAACCTACCTGCTTTCCTTTTTTCTCGCTTCTCTCTCTGAAAGAATGTTAAGGTATCATAGCAATATTACACCCTTACACCCTTAAGATTACTTGTGTGTACATTCGCTTTTACACCCTCACTCCCTTAAGACCAATTGGGTGTACATTTGATTTCTCACCCTAAATATGTGCTTTAGGGTTTAAATTCGGAAATCAGTCCACGATATAGGTGCAGTCCTGCTTGATACGCCCACTTCGTGGGATGCAGGAGTGTGAGCGATAGACACTGTAAAGCACCTATATGGGCGTAATTTGGTTTACAGTGACGGCCATGGTGACAACTTCAACGCAATGCAAACGCCCTCATAGAGTAACATAAGATTGATTCCCATCGATCCATGATAAAGAACGTAACAAAATGACGCAACACTTAAGGCGATCGTAGGCGTTAATGGAAAATTCAAATTTTTCTTTTTACGCAAAACTGCAAGTCATGGCAACAAACGACGCAACAATAAACGTCTAATATGGTGCGGTGTTTACTGACACCTTACAAAACAGTTATATTTTGACGTTTTTATGGCCCACTCTACTACCAGTTTGCCCGATAAGCTGCAGAGGAGCGGCAAACAATTTCTTGGTTTTAGTTATGTGTTTTCCGTTCTGTTGTGGAACTCGCACAGTTGTAGCGCCTTCTGGTGAAGTTTAGCCTAGCAGAAGTTAAAGACCAATTTTACAATTGAAAAGAGTTTATATAGCTCAACTGTTTACAAATTATTCAGAATTGATTTCACAATGTGTCACGAGTCCCTTTCATCGATGAAAAGTAAAACTTCAATTGAAGTCAGCCACACGATATTCAGCGAGGTTGCATCACAGAGCGCGAGACAGAACGTGAGCTGCGTTCCTCTTCCAGGTATATTACACAAGCTATGTAACAGAATAGATAGAAAGCTAGCGCAAAACGCTAAGGCTCGAAAACAAGGTGGATGCAACGTGAATCATAGGCGGTCGTATGTTAGGTGTTAAACTGGTGTTGTACATTTGGTATCATTGTCCTTTGGCCGCATCTACATAGGCTAAACGGGAAGACAGGTCAACACTAGGCTGCAAGGACATATGAGACCGTTGGACACAAAAGATAGTTTACACTTGCCCAAATATTGCGGCTCGTGTAGTTGAATCCCTTTTTTCTGCGATGCTATTGTTTTATGAAAACAACCAGATTGGACCACCAGAGAGCTAGTAGAGGCGTTTCACATAGGGTGAAATGAGAAAAAATGCGTAAGTGCTCTCTCCATTGCGTTAAAAGAAAATGAATTTTCATACCTCATCAACGCTCTGAAAATCCGACCTGAAGCACGTGTTTTAAAGCCCCATTTTCTGTGTTTTTTTGCTGTTTCACCAGACAGGTCATGTGGCAGACGTGATATATACGTACCTACTTGGTAGACGAAGAAAGTGCTTAACAGTGCCAACGACAGGAGGAGATAGAAGAGACGAGAACAGAGCGCTGAGTGTTCAGCGCTCCGTTCTCGTCTTTTCTATCTCCTCCTGTAGTTGGCGCTGTTAAGCACTTGCTTCATCTACCAGCAGCAACAACCAGCCCAATCAAGCGCCTTGTTATGTACCTACCTTTCGTTCAAATAAACTGTGGCTGAGAGTAGGCGCTCTTGGTCTGTGCGATTTCCTTGTTCTAGGGCCCGTGTCTGTGTGGGCACCCTCATTCACTTAAAACAGTTCGGCAGTGGTGCACAACCGCTGCCAACGGTTCGGCAGCGCTGCGAATACAGCACGCATCTAATCTGAGCTGTCTGCACTTGAGGTATCTCGGATAGCAGCGACCAACGCATCCGGAGCGCAGAGGCGTCGTCTTTCGATATGGCGGCTGCTACGACCCAAGCATTCAGGGAAATCACCATATCCACGACACGTGACTGACTGCGGACTGGAAACTACGCCCACCGAGACGCTGCTTCAAATAGGACGGACTGACTGACCGGTTCAACAGTTCAGCAGCGGTGCGAACACAGCACGCATCTAATCTGAGCTGTCTACACTTGCAGGTATCTCAGATAGCAGCGACCAACGCATCCGGAGCGCAGAGGCGTCGTCTTTCGATGTGGTGGCTGCTGCGACCCAAGCAGTGAGGGCAATCACCATATCCACGACACGTGACCGACTGCGAACTGGAAACTACGCCCACCGAGACGCTCCTTCAAATATGATGAACTGACTGACCCGTTCAACAGTTCAGCAGCGGTGCGAATACAGCACGCATCTAATCTGAGCTGTCTACACTTGCAGGTATCTCAGATAGCAGCGACCAACGCATCCGGAGCGCAGAGGCGTCGTCTTTCGATGTGGTGGCTGCTGCGACCCAAGCAGTGAGGGCAATCACCATATCCACGACACGTGACCGACTGCGGACTGGAAACTACGCCCACCGAGACGCTGCTTCAAATAGGACGGACTGACTGACCCGTTCAACAGTTCAGCAGCGGTGCGAACACAGCACGCATCTAATCTGAGCTGTCTACACTTGCAGGTATCTCAGATAGCAGCGACCAACGCATCCGGAGCGCAGAGGCGTCGTCTTTCGATGTGGTGGCTGCTGCGACCCAAGCAGTGAGGGCAATCACCATATCCACGACACGTGACCGACTGCGGACTGGAAACTACGCCCACCGAGACGCTGCTTCAAATAGGACGGACTGACTGACCCGTTCAAGAGTTCAGCAGCGGTGCGAATACAGCACGCATCTAATCTGAGCTATCTACACTTGCAGGCATCTCAGATAGCAACGACCAACGCATCCGGAGCGCAGAGGCGTCGTCTTTCGATGTGGTGGCTGCTGCGACCCAAGCATTGAGGGCAATCACCATATCCACGACACGTGACCGACTGCGGACTGGAAACTACGCCCACCGAGACGCTCCTTCAAATATGATGAACTGACTGACCCGTTCAACAGTTCAGCAGCGGTGCGAATACAGCACGCATCTAATCTGAGCTGTCTACACTTGCAGGTATCTCAGATAGCAGCGACCAACGCATCCGGAGCGCAGAGGCGTCGTCTTTCGATGTGGTGGCTGCTGCGACCCAAGCAGTGAGGGCAATCACCATATCCACGACACGTGACCGACTGCGGACTGGAAACTACGCCCACCGAGACGCTGCTTCAAATAGGACGGACTGACTGACCCGTTCAACAGTTCAGCAGCGGTGCGAACACAGCACGCATCTAATCTGAGCTGTCTACACTTGCAGGTATCTCAGATAGCAGCGACCAACGCATCCGGAGCGCAGAGGCGTCGTCTTTCGATGTGGTGGCTGCTGCGACCCAAGCAGTGAGGGCAATCACCATATCCACGACACGTGACCGACTGCGGACTGGAAACTACGCCCACCGAGACGCTGCTTCAAATAGGACGGACTGACTGACCCGTTCAAGAGTTCAGCAGCGGTGCGAATACAGCACGCATCTAATCTGAGCTATCTACACTTGCAGGCATCTCAGATAGCAGCGACCAACGCATCCGGAGCGCAGAGGCGTCGTCTTTCGATGTGGTGGCTGCTGCGACCCAAGCATTGAGGGCAATCACCATATCCACGACACGTGACCGACTGCGGACTGGAAACTACGCCCACCGAGACGCTGCTTCAAATAGGACGGACTGACTGACCCGTTCAAGAGTTCAGCAGCGGTGCGAATACAGCACGCATCTAATCTGAGCTGTCTACACTTGCAGGTATCTCAGATAGCAGCGACCAACGCATTCGGAGCGCAGAGGCGTCGTCTTTCGATGTGGTGGCTGCTGCGACCCAAGCAGTGAGAGCAATCACCATATCCACGACACGTGACCGACTGCGGACTGGAAACTACGCCCACCGAGACGCTGCTTCAAATAGGACGGACTGACTGACCCGTTCAACAGTTCAGCAGCAGTGCGAATACAGCACGCATCTAATCTGAGCTGTCTACACTTGCAGGTATCTCAGATAGCAGCGACCAACGCACCCGGAGCGCAGAGGCGTCGTCTTTCGATGTGGTGGCTGCTGCGACCCAAGCAGTGAGGGCAATCACCATATCCACGACACGTGACCGACTGCGAACTGGAAACTACGCCCACCGAGACGCTCCTTCAAATATGATGAACTGACTGACCCGTACAACAGTTCGGCAGTGGTGCGAATACAGCACGCATCTAATCTGAGCTGTCTGCACTTGCATGTGAAAATTACCTAAATAATTATTGTACTGCGTAGCTGTCTTTTCCAAAACGCTCTGCTGCCGAACAATGTGTCTTTTTTTCTCTCTTGTTGTGCTGCCATTCTTGTTACCAGTCATGGGACCATCTGATATTAGGGACATAAAAGAAGTTGGGAAGCTCATTGATAATCTGAAGCGTGACTTGAGAACAGAAATGAGAGAATTGAAGGACAACATGAAGTATTGCTCGGACACATGCGATGATGTGAAGGGCCTGAGCAAAGAAATTGCAGCACTCAGAGAGGAAGTGAGGAAAATGACAACCCTTAACAGAAAATTAAAAACGGAGAATGAAAGACTGTCACCACGAATTGACGAATTAGAACAGTATCAACGCATGAACAATCTGGAAATTAAGGGAATAACAGAACAGGCTGATCCCGTAAAAGTTGTGGAACGGATAGGGCAGTGCATTGGTGCCACGATTAGTCCGACTGATATTGACACCTACCACTGGGTGCAGACTCCAAAGGCAGGAACTAAGAATATAATTGTTCGTTTTGTTCAAAGAAGCAAGCGAGGTGAGGTTTTCACACTGGCAAGGAAAAAGAGGTTAAATGCAGCAACACTGGGATATCAGACAACGAATAATGTGTTCGTCAATGAGCACCTGACACAGGCAAACAAGAAGTTGCTTGCAGCCATAAAACAAAGAAAGAGAGAAGTAACGTGGAAATACGTTTGGACGTCAAGAGGCAAAGTATGCGCAAGAAGAGACGACAACACTCCTGTTCTGGGCATAACTAGTCTAGACGATCCGTCAAAAATGTCACCCTTAGAATAGACAGGCAGTGTCTGAGAGGCATCTCCAAATGGCAATCGAAAACGAAAAAATCGATACTACACCTTGGGTAGACTGCAAAAGAGCTAAATGAAGAGAATGCTTTGAGAGCCGTACATAATAATGCGAGAAGCATCAGAAATAAAGTAGAAGGTATAAGCATCTATTTCAAATCGACAGCAGTAAAATTCGATATTATATGTATAACCGAGACCTGGATGACGGTACATGATCAAACGGTACATGATTTTTTTCTGGCTATCATTCTGAACACCTGGTGAGGAACAAAAAAAAGGGGGCGGAGTGGCAATATATGTCAAAGACACCCCTTCTTACTCTGTGGCTGAAGAACTCTCAGAAATTGGTGAGGATGTGGAGTGTTTAACGCTGCGAATAGGAAAACAACAGTATTTGTAATTTACAGGCCCCCGAATGGGCAAAAAATCAATTTTAATAATTTTTAGAGCGGTTACTTCAACAACAATACCAAACAATTGAACTCTCCATTATCATGGGTGATATTAACATAAACGTGATATCAGAAGACACGTGGTCACATGACATAAGTAATCTTGTTCATTGTTATACTATCAAAAACTTTATTGATTTGCCCACAGGAATAACGGCAATTTCTGGTACTTTAATAGACGTATGCCTATCAAACATATGCAGTAGTGACTTCAAAGCAGGTGTTCTAGTTTCTGATGTAAGCGATCATCTTCCGATTTTTCGCATTATCAAAATCAGCTACAGATTTGGAAATGCACGTCGCCCAGCTCATTTTTATCACAAGAATAATGATCAAACATTGGAGAATTTTAGGCTGTTACTGTCAAAAAAACACTGGCAAGATGTTTATCGTAAATCTGAGGCTGGGAAGGCTTACAGTATCTTCTTGCAGCGTATGCGTGAATACTGTAAGCCTTCCCAGCCTCAGATTCACGATAAACACATTGAATACTATCACATTGCTTTTCCATTGCAACAAGCTTATCACAGAAACAAAAAAGCAAGAAAGCCACGGGTAGATAACTTGTATAAACGTATAAAACATAAATATTCAATATTTCACAAGTTTCTTAGAAATCGCGATCCAGAAGTGCGAAAGGAGTATAAGAAATGTAAAAATAAATTAAACAGTGATATTAAAAGGGCGAAAGACGCGTATTTTGAGGAACTTTATTATCGGCTGCGAAATAAACCAGAAAAATGTAGGAAACAGCTAACAATCTAGCGGGAAGAACAAAAAGCGACCAATCCCACACAGCCCTGCCGACAGCAGAAAACACAAAACTAGTTGGCAATAGGAACAGACATTTTATAAAAGCCGGGGCTTATCCACCTGGTGCAGAAAGCAGTAGAAATAATAACGAAGTTATAACCGAGGTCAATGAAACTATTTTCTTAAGGCCAACAGATCCCAACGAAGTAGTAGCAGTAATAAAAAAGCTAAAACGAAATGTAGCTGCGGGTATAGACGGAATTACTTCGAATGCAGTAACACATGTCGCGCATGAGATTAGCGAAGTGCTAGCATATTCACTAAATTTAACATTAACTGGTGGAATTTTCCCGGAAGAATTGAAAATAGCCCGAGTTACGCCAATACACAAAGGGGGGGGGATAATGGACAATTGAGTAATTACAGGCCCTTATCTATCTTAACTGTGTTTCCAAAGATTTTCGAAGATAAAATTTACGTCCGATTAGTTTCATTTTTTAACGCGCGCAAGGTAATTACAATGAGTCAGTATGGCTTCCAAAAGAATAAATCCACTGAAAAAGCACTTTTGTATATCAAACATAAAATAATAACTAATATTGAAGACAAAAAATATACGCTTGGTCTATTTTTAGATCTAAAGAAGGCATTTGATTCTATAGATCACAAAATTTTGTTACAGAAGTTAGAGAAGTACGGAATTAGGGGTGTTGCAAGTCGGTTGCTGAAAAGCTATTTAAGTAATCGTTAACATTTCGTACGATGCAGGATCTTTCGTGTAGTTATCTAACGCTTGAACGAGGCGTCCCTCAGGGCTCTAAGCTTGGTGCGTTATTATTCATAAATTTTGTAAATGATATAGTTAATATACCTGATTCCCCAGAAATAATAATGTACGCCGACGACACCAATCTATTTTTTAAATTACGGGACCTGAATAGGTTAGAATACAGTGTGAATCACTGTCTTGTATCACTAGCTTGCTGGATGAATCGAAATAAATTGCAATAAACGCTGAAAAAAACAAAATAAATTATATTCAGTTCGCGCAATACACCCGTTTATAAGGTAATAACCATGACTTATGCAGGAATGAAACTGCAGCAAGTGACAAACCAGAAGTTTCTTGGAGTGACGGTTAATGAAGAGTTAAGCTGGAACGCGCATATTAGCCAACTATGTGTAGACTTATCAAAAAGCATTGGTATGATGTACAGAATTTCTAAACTGATTCTCCTATGGCTGAAACAACAGCTATACAATTGCCTTTTTTATTCTAAGCTGTGCTATGGAGCTCTGGTGTGGGGAAAAACTACCAAAACTAACTACAAGAAACTTGTACTTCTACAAAAAAGGTTTCTACGCATATACTGCAAACACCAAGGAAACTGCGCAAACTTGAAGACAGCACCTTTGTTTCAAAAATATCATATGCTTCGTGCCGATCAAGTCTATTATATGCAAATATTGCAAATCATGTACACCAGAAAACTGTATGAGCCTAACGAAGGAGCAAGACAACACACTTATCCGATCCGCGAAATCTTATGCCGGCCACAACGAACAAGAACAAATTATGGTAAACAAAGTTTTACCCATCAAACAACTTGTATATTAAACAAATTAGAACATAAGCCTAATTTTGACTGTACAGAAAAAGCATTTAAGGTACAAGTTAAAGAAGTGCTATTGCAGGAAAACATACTTTTTGATGGATGCTAAAAAATACTGATGTCAGCTATGGTAGTAGTCGGACGATGGAAATCTTGTACTGCATGTATTTTATTACTATAAATTATAATGGTATGTATCATATGTCTCTAATGTTCTAGTCAGACTCCTTCCTGAGTGATTGTTATTTAAGTATGTTATGTAATAAGTATGTTACAAGATTTGTATAATCAGTCAGATTCAATGTAACATGATATTTTTGTCACCTATTTTTTGCTCTGTTGCTTCTTTTGTTCATGAAGGTCTGAATGCCGCGAAAGGTGTCTTTTATTTTTATTTTTTTGCTGTACGAACTGTGTACAAGGGTGTAGGGTCCTCTGTGAGGCTATCAGCATTTAGCCCAACATCCTTTTGTTTCTTGTGTCTTGTACAAGAAAACAATAAAACACATTTTAAAAATTGAAAATAGAAAATTGAAAAAGATGTGTCATTTTTGTTTAATCATCGTGTTGCGAGTGCGACTAGGTAACCACATTGATATTGACATTAGAAGATTTGAAAACTTTCAATAATATATTTCATAGCGTTCAATTTGAAGCACGTGTGCGAGGGCACTCGCGCTGTGAAACTAGGGTGATCCCTCCGTCGTACGCCATTGTTCTAACGTCCGAGCTACGCCTGTTTACATACTCACGTTTCGTTCGGTGTAATATATCGTCGGCAGCAAGCAAGGACTGTACAGACATAACAACGGATATCATGCGTGCTGTTGCACAAGCCTCATTTTCTGAGTTCACGCCTGCTGAGTTTATGAGCATCATACTATTTATTGGTGCTCTCAGCCTATCGTATGAAGAGAGCTAACCTTCAAGACAGCTTTCTTTGGGGCTACTGGAAACTGGAATACCATGTCCGTGGAAACGGGGAGGTGGTAATTAATGTCTGCGATGTCGGAGAGGGTGCTTGGTTATATGCCCCAGATGTCTTAATGCTTTAAGGCGCCATTACAAACCAACCTCTACGTTTTGTTGAAGTGCTGGCTTATTGCAGGCACTTAATACATTTGTGCTGTAAAATTTGTTGCACTACGAAAGAAAACTCTTCAGAATTAAAGCAGTCATACAGGAACTTTTTATATAAATAGCCATTAAAGGTACAAATAAGTGTGGCGCTATCACTTGCTATATTGTCCATGCAGCAGTACTTTAATGATATATGGTGTTTTTTGGCGCAAGGGCCATTTGATGGCCAAAGAGCGCCAGTTCACGGGACAAGGAATGTGGACAATGATTGTGATTAGCGGCTGTATAAGGGCCATAAAATTCCTCGCGGTAAGGCTGGTAAGAACATACAAGTAATAAAATCATGACCATGCCGTGAAAGGTGTGTGTGGTGCGAATAGATGACAAAAGTTGGTGATAATAAAAACAATGGTGGACATGTATGGCATTAGCACAAGTGCCTCACTCGTTCATAGCCTTGCGTCCAAGGGCCGTGAGGCAAGTGGTTTGTTGTCTATCCACCGCAGCGAAAACCTCTCTGCAGAGGTCGTGCTACGGAATGCCCGGGTATATGATATGAAAACTATGAATTTCTTTTAAAAACGCTAACAATGATTTATGACTAAAAAGCGGTTCCCTACCGACGAACCTTGCAGGGTGTAAAGGTAGATGTTGTCGGTAGGGTAATGGAAAGTGTTGTCTTCTAAGAGTGTCTAATTGTTTACATTGGATTAAAACGTGAAGAACTGTTAATGCCTCACCACATTTAACACACAATGGTGGATCGCCACCGGACAAAAGATGTGTGTGTGTCATGTATGTGTGTCCTATCCTGAGTCTTGTTAGTGTTACCTCTGTTAGACGTAATTTTGATACTGGTGGCCAATGGCCAAGGTGTGGCTTGATAACGTGTAGCTTGTTTTGTGTTGGTCTGTCCCACTTGCTCTGCCAGTAGTCCCTGAGCTTTCGTTTGAGAGACGGCTTAAGATCAAGGGCTGGAATGGATATGGGTGTAGTGGCGGTGCCCTCGTGGACGGATGCAGCAAGCTGATCTGCCATCACGTTGCCTTGAATATCCCGATGCTCTGGCACCGAGCACACTACAACATGTTGGTTGAGTGTGTAGAGTGTGCATAAAGTGGAGTAAAGTGAGACGAGGACAGGGTTTTTTTGTTTTTTAAGACTGTGCAGAGCCGTTACCACACTGAGGGAGTCTGTATAAATTACTGATTTTTGTATTTGTAATTGTTTGATGTGTTTAGCTGCCACAAGTGTCGCGTAGGCTTCCGCTGTGAAGATACTTGTGCCTTGATGTAGAGGGCCAGCATCCGAAAAGGAAGGGCCAACAGCAGCAAAGGACACAGAGGAGTTAGACTTAGAGGCATCTGTAAAGAACTCAGGACCTGTGTATTTGTGTTGAAGTTCCGGGAAGTATGTTCGAATATGGGCAATAGGCGCATGTTTAGTAACATCTAGGAAAGACACATCGGAATCTATAGTCTGCCACTGCCACGGTGGCGGGTATGCTACAGGAGCCATTAAACTGTGTTGAAGTGACACTCCAGTGTCCTCAGCTAGACCCTTCAGGCGAACTGAGAAGGGCTGCCTCATTGAAGGCCTGTTTCGAAACGGAACAGAGCTTGACAAATCCTTAATAGTAGAGTAGGAAGGGTGCTTGTTGTTTGCTTTAACCTTAAGAAACTATACAAAGGACATGTAAGTTCTTTGTAGATGCGACGATTCATTTGACTCAACGTAAAGGCTTTCTACAGGACTGGTGCGAAAAGCACCCGTAGAAAGGCGGATGCCCAAATGGTGCACGGGATCCAGCATCTTCAAAGCACTTTGAGTCGCAGACTGATGAACAATGGCCCCATAATCTAAGCGTGTGCGAATGAGGCTCCTATACAAATTCAATAGACATTGCCTGTCGCTACCCCACGTAGTACGTGACAACACTTTCAGAACACTCATGTCTTTTATACAATTTCTTTTAGATACTTAATTTGCGGTACGAAGGTCAACTTGTTGTCCAAAATTAGGCGTAAGAATTTATGCTCGGCATTAACAGAGAGACGTTGACCATTCAATTGAATGTCAGGTTCTGAGTGCATACCTCTCTTTCGGGAGAACAAGACACATGTGCTTTTTTGTGGGTTCAGTCGGAATCTATTTTCTTCTGCCCATTTAGAGACCTTGTTCAAAGCTAGCTGTACCTGCCGTTCACACATTGCCAGGTCGCATGACTTAAAGCCAAGCTGGACGTCATCGACATATGTAAAATAGAACATATTACGGGGGATGGAAAGGTGCAACGAAATCATTTTGATAATAAGTGTACAACTAAGTACACCGCCTTGCGGTACTCTCGTTTCTTGAACAAATAATTGGGTGAGAACACTTCCCACACGCACACGGAATGTCCGATTGGACAAGTAAATCTCAATTATGGAAAGCATTCTACCGCGCACACCCAGGTGAGACAAGTCTCTTAATATGCCAAAACGCCATGTTGTGTCGTAAGCCTTTTCGATATCGAGAAACACAGAAAGAAAGTATTGTATGTGGATGAAAGCGTCTCGGATCTGTGCCTCCATATGCACCAGATGGTCGGTGGTAGATCTACCCTCTCGAAACCCAAATTGGTATTGGTCAAGCAGATTATGTGTTTCAAGGAATTATAAAAGTCGGTGGTTTATCATTTTTTCAAAAAGTTTACAAAGGCAGCTGGTTAGTGCAATTGGCCTATAGTTTGAAACAGAGGAAGAGTTCTTGCCCTGTTTCAAAATAGGGATAACAATGGCTTCTTTCCAGGAAGTAGGTATGGTGCCAGAAAGCCAGATAGCATTGTATAGGGAGAGCAAAGTTTTTCGCGTTTTAAGCGGCAGGTTTTTCAACATTTCATACATGACATGGTCGTGGCCTGGGGCAGAATTACTGCAGGAGCTTAGTAGTGTTTGTAGCTCAGCTAAGTTGAAAGGTTGGTTGTATGCCTCGTATTTTGTACACTTGTATTCCAGTTTCTGCTTTTCGATTTTTGCTTTATATCTTTGAAAAGCTTCAGTATAGTGTGACGAGCTAGAGACCTGCTCGAAGTGTGCACCGAGGAAGTTCGCCTGATCTTCCAGGCTGTCACCCTGTGTGTTTACGAGTGGGAGTGAATGCACTTGTCTTCCTGCTAGTCTACCAACCATGTTCAAGACTTTAGCCTCTTGGGTATATGAATTAATCCCCGATAGAAACTTGTGCCAGCTTTCTCTTCTGGCCTGCCGACGCGATCTCCTGGCCTGAGACTTCTTTTATTTAAAAGTGGCAAGATTTTCGGCTGTCGGTGAGTTACGAAGCACCCTCCATGCTTTGTTTTGCTGCCTGCGTGCATTTTGGCTCTCTGAGTTCCACCATGGCACACGTCGTTTTCGATGATGTCCATTCGTTTGAGCTATGCTTTTTGTTGCTGCATCAATCAGAGATGCTGTGAAGTAGTCGACAACCGCTTCAATGTCTAAAGTGCATATGTCGCGCCAATTTATATGTGTGAAGGTATAAAACTGTGTCCAGTTGGCTTTGCTTAATAGCCATTTTGGAACCTGGAGCGGGCATTCAGTTTATGTAGGTGTGCTCAAAACTACGGGAAAATGGTCACTTCCGTAGGGATTAGTGATGACTTTCCAGTGAAGTAGAGGCACAACCGATGGAGATACTATGCTCAGGTCTATTGAGGAATAGGTATTGTTAGCGAGGTTATAATAGGTTGGTTCTTTCCGATTCAGGAGACACGCGCTTGAAGAGAGAAGAAACTGTTCAATCAGTCGACCACGGGCGTCACAACGAGAGTCGCCCCATAGCCTGTTATGTGCATTAAAGTCCCCTAGAACAAGATAGGGTTCGGGAAGTTCATCCATCAAAGACTGGAATTCATGTTTGCGTAGCTGAATATGTGGAGGTATGTATATAGAGCAAACGGTGACAAGTCTGCCTAGAAGCACCACTCGAACAGCCACTGCCTCAAGAGACGTTTGGAGTTTCAAGTGTTTACATGCTAAACCTAGCTTAACTATAACAGCTACACCTCCAGATGATGCCACGGCATAATCACGGTCCTTTCAGAAAATAATGTACCTGCGTAGAAAGTTGGTGTGTTTAGATTTTAAGTGTGTTTCCTGTACGCACAGCACTTTTGGTGAGTGAATGTGTAGAAGTTCTTGGACATCGTCGAGGTTTGTGAGAAGGCCTCTGACATTCCATTGTAGAATCTGTGTTTCCATATTTGATGGCAAATGGTGCTGTGTGTACGAAAATGAAGTGGCTGTTCAAGTGGGAAGTTGTAACTTAAGTAGCAGGGCCGTTGTCAGGCCCTGTTATTGGTTTCTTGGTTCTTTTAGCACGCTCTATGGAGCCACGCCACGTTTCCGGCACCTGAGGTACCGTGTTTGTGTCCATTGCCTCACGTGAAGCACTGGACGCCCGCGTACGTGAGCTGCTGTTGCGTATTTGCGACCTCGCCTGGTGAGACGTGGTCGGTCGACTCGACGACCCTGGAGTCACCTGAGTCTCTGTCTTGGTAGGTGGAGCAGGCTTGGCTGCTTTCACCATGAGGGTGGCCACCACACCCGATGGGTCACTTTGCGTGGGCCAAGGTAGTGGCGGAGGGTGACGCGACGCTGCCCCCTGACGCGCCGCATCAACGTAAGTTGTGCCGTGAAAAGCCGAACACCTTCGGCGTGCTTCGTTGAAGGAGATATTTTCGCGAATCTTCAGTGTAATAATGTCTTTTTCTTTTTTCCACTGAGGACAAGAACGTGAATATGATGCGTGGTCTCCGTCACAGTTTACAAAATGTAGGGTTTCATTACAATTTTCAGAGATGTGGCCTTGGGCTCCGCATTTGGCACAAGCAGGTCGACCACGACAGCTCTGAGAGCCATGGCCGAACCTTTGACACTGGTAACATCGGCGGGGGTTTGGTATGTAGGGTCTGATCGGTGTCTTTGTATAGCCAGTTTCTATTGTTTGTGGTAGTTCACTGGTGGCAAAGGTCACTACCAAGTGTTTCGTGGGGGTTTCCTGATTGTTCCTTCGGATGACGATTCGCTTCACATTGGTCACATTCTGTTCTTTCCAGCCCTCGAGGAGTTCAGCCTCCGTCAGGTCAAGGAGGTCTGTGTCAGAAACAACTCCACGTGCAGAGTTCATGAATTGATGAGGTGTTACGCTGATGGGGATGTCGCCGAATGTTGCAAGGTTCTTTAGTTTGTCAAATTGTGTTTTGTCACAGAGTTCTAAAAGAAGGTCCCCACTAGCCATTTTTGTAACTTTGTAGCCATCACCTAATGTGGCTGTCAGGGACCGCGATACTATGAACGGGGACACTGTTCTGGCTGTTTTGTTGGGCTTTTCACCGTGTACAACATGATAACGAGAGAATACTTCTTTGGGTTGGCTGAAAAAGGAAAATTCTTCGGTGCATACGCGCTTTGAAGCGGCACGATCATTGAGGAGTGGAAAACTTCACTGCTTGATAGAGGAATGTAATTTAGTAACGATGGCGGCCACCCACCACGGAGCCCAACGAGGGGACGCTACAAGGTTCATGAAACTAGAAACATGCAGACGCCAGCCGTACACCGCTACGATAACCTAATGCGCGTAGGCCAAGGTTGGCTAGTTGCACAAGGTTAACCCAAGCCGCCCATGAAAATGGGGAAGTAACAGAAGAAATTAGAAGACAGGATAGATTTAAAGAGGAGATAAGGCGAAGATGTGGGGAAGAGAGAGATAGGAAAAGGTGACTGCCGATTTCCCCTGCGTGGGTCAGCCCAGGGGTGCCGTCTACGTGAATCCGGGGCCAAAGAGGCTAGTTGCCTCTGCCGGGGGACCTTAAAGGCCCAACCACCCCGCGTCGGCTCAACTCCCAGGATCCCCTTTTCCCTGGACACGGCAAAGCCACGCACGGCTAGGCGTGGGAGGGAGTAGAAACTCCCCCGTTAGCTCGGGTCCGTGGTGTCGCTACACACCAAACGCCTACTTGCGCTGGCGCCCCTGCGGGGATGCAGCAGTACTTTCCTTGGTTAAATTATGAAGTAATTATTGAATTTATTTATCAGATTTCTGTACGTTTTATATAAAAACACTACGACAATAAACATTATTCGTGGTTTATGATGAAGTATCTCTGATGCCTGAAGGCTACTCATAAATAAAGCATACTGTATATGTTGTGTGCGGCGTCCTTTTTCATGGTTACCTTATTGCAGTCTCATTATTTCTTAAGAGCGATCATAAACAACTGCCATGCCCTACTGTAATGCAGATCTGAAGCCTTCCCTTATGCATTGAATATAGCGGAGTGAGTATTGTGATGTCAGCCGTGGATTTTTACGAACACACTCAGTTCTAGCAACAATGACCTCAGAAATACGCTGGTGCCAACCACATTCAGATCTCTACATTGAAATAAATGCTTCTGTATCTCTATCTACCACGGAAGACTTCGAATGCTCGCTTGAACAGGTCGTCTGCACATCCAACTAGAATCGGTTCCAGAAACCTTCTAGTTGCACCAGGCTTGAGCAAAAATAGATAATTCGACATCGTAAGTAATTTAGAGCACTAAATGAATACAATATATTCTTTTGTCAATATATTTCATTTAGGGTATGTTGATGGATGGTATATCGACGTATCTGCATTATTTAGGTTTTCAGGCGTAGTCGCATTCCTCGCTAAGGCCATATTTGGCGATGGCTGCATATGTGTATGCAAGTTTGTGCTTGATTTTTCAACTGTCACGAAGGAAATCACAATACTCGTTGTGCCAAGAATAAAAGAAGCCACCTAAGCACTTAATGCGTGGCCATTTATTCTAATTTTGTTGTGCAGTGCGGAATATTAACACTAATTATGTTCGACTCCTTCCGCGTGCTGCTCTCCGAAATTTCACTCAAAGAAGTATAACATATTTGGGCTCATATTTGAGGTTACATCAAACGTTTTGCGTTCACTTCATTTAAAGCCTTAGATTAGGTTGTTCTAGGCAAAACAGGAAGTTTGTTTAATTAAAAATATTAAAACTAAGTAACATAGCAATTCAGATGAATATCAGAAAAACAAAGGAATTGACTTATACCTTATTTTTTGAAAGAAAGCTCTCAGACAAAACACAGAACGAAGCGCCTAAGTACCATTTATTTATTTATTTATTTAAATCTTTTAAAGGCTCATTTGGGCATTATATAGGGGGATTTAAGTGAATACATACATATCAAGCATTATGAACAAAAACAGAATACCAAAAGGTAGACAATAAAATAGAAACAGCAAGTAAATCGAATCACAGCATTAGGTCAAATACGTTCACCAACATTAATCAAATACATATTCATTAGTACAGTAGTAATTAAAACACCTATGAAAATACATGGAAGAGCACTGAAGAAGTATCGGGAGCAAAAACAGCAGACGGAACGAGGGCAATCAGACACTGGTCAGCCATGGTTTTCACTATGCAAATACCGCTGAAGCATGGAGGTAAATATGGAAGGATCTGTCATTTCTGCGATACCAGGTGGAAAAGAATTCCACTCGATTATTCATAATGATAATGGTAAATTTTGTAATTTCTTGGTTCTAGCAAAATGGTGTCCACCTTGTGCGCATGATTGACGCGGGTTGACGTATTAGGGGCTGGAAAGATATGAGACTGGGCGAAGGATGATTTGCTGTGATAAAGCGCACTGACGGGTTGGAGAACATCTGGCGGAGCTGGCGCGTAAAGGCGGGCCATGTCAAAAAATCTGTAGCGTGGTTTAAAAACCATGTTTTTGCGACGGCGCTCAAGTAGAATGTAACATGGGTGAGTTTCGCAGGCTCATCCCAGCTGTTGATGGCATTCACGCGGTCATACTCCTTAAGCCAGTCTTCCACGTCCTCACCCGGAAGCCCCGTGAACAGCGTAGGATACTTTTGAGGTCTGGTGACCAGGTGAGAAGGGTTTCTTGGCAGTGGGAGCGGTGGCGCAGCTGCCGCGCTGGGCTGGTCGGCCTGCGACATTACCAAACCCAAGTTGTTTAAGCGGCGGCCTGAACGGAGCTCCAGGGATGTGTTCTAGAAGACGCTGGGGTTGTCCGATAGCGCGAGAGGACGCTGGAATCGGGCAGCACTCTCCACCACTTGTAAGATGGCATCCAGTACCCTCAAGACTCTTCTTTATTGTCTCGAGTATGTGCACCACAACCTAAACTGTAGTGGTGCTGATGAGTATGTACAGATGAAAAGATGGAACGAGTAAAGATGCTGACAATATATATATATATATATATATATATATATAGATAGATAGATAGATAGATAGATAGATAGATAGATACGCTCAAAGTGGCTGAAGATTGCTATGAAATGCGTCGCATTTAAAAAAGTTTCGTTTATTCCGTCCTGTGTCATGTTTATCAAAAATCGTTGTATAAATAAAATGACACTTTGCTTGATGCTCTGAGTGTATAGCCTCCAAAAGCTATTCAATGCACGAAAGCAACGTGTTAAGGAAAGTAGAACAAAAAAAGCATGAACTTCTTGACAAGGCGAGACCGATAGGTGGCGCTGACGAGTGAAGCACCGTTCGCATGTGCAAACGAGGTTTGCTAATTTTATGTGATTTTGTTGTAATTTAAAAAAGGCTGTGCTATCACACTGTCACTCAGGAACCTCAGGGCTGCCTGTGGATGAGAAACGTTTCTCCGTGAGGAGCCTCTTCACTTGTTTTTACTGTCGACGACATGCCCGCTAGGACCGCAATAGCAACGCAGTGGCGACGAGACGCCTACGCCTGAGACGCGCCAAGCGTTGACGGCGCGATAGTGTCCTATGGCAAAAACGTCGTTGACTCTTACGAGATTGCCTGCGGCGTCTCATGCCCGGTTGTAAGCGGCGAAGACACCACCTGAAAAGACAATACGTCCCAAGACAGACCACAAGACGGAGACCGATACGTCGGCCTTGGAGCAGGCCTAAATGGAATGCCATGAGAGCGTTGCGGGTAATGGCAACACCCACCAAGACAACGAAGGGAGCGACGGTACATCTGGAGGCGAGGAACGCGACGATGATGAAGGCTTTCAGATGGTCCTTACCGTTCGTCAAAAGAAAGCTCTTGCGAAAGCGGGAAAGAAACTTACGACAATAGAGGGAGATTATGACTTTATGAGTCCTACACGCAAGTCACGTTCGCAACCTATGTCGCAAAGAAGTTCACAGAAGCGGAAGCTGCAACCACTACCCAATAGAAGACTTCAAAATTATCGTAAGACAATCCCAAAGACTACCTATCAGAGAACTAATGGCACCGCAAATTGCAAAAGCAGTTGTGAACGCGTGTCAAGGTACAATAAGCGGCAGCCAAATTTTGCTCCAGCTGAAGCCAAGATCCAACATATTCATCACCTCCACTCCCAACCAGGACGTGGCTGGTAATAATCAGTAAAATCACAAGCCTAACTCTCAACGGAAGGTTGCACGCATTCAATGCTTATGCAACAGTCGAAGACGGCACACGAAAATGAATCATAAATGGTGGGACTCCCAACACCAGCCCAGAAACTCTCCTGGCAAACCTACGCATACGGACACAAGGAGTCGAGATCCTAAGAGCTAGAATGCTTGGAGAGAAAAAGATGGAGGCGATCACGTTTTTTTGGCCCCTTAACACCATTATTTGTGCACCATATAGGCGGCAAGGCCCCCTGTTTTTCATTCAAGAATACTATACAAGTCTACTATGCCTGCAAGCAAACGGGACCCAGAACAGACGTTCGTCCAATGCCCACCATCGCCGTTTGTCACAACTGTGGTATGAAGGAGCCTCAGCCGGACCACCCTTGCAACCCTGTATGTTTCACGTGTGGGGAGGGACACTTGACGGGAACCCAATAATGCAAACAGCGGTTCAAGCAGCCAGTAAAGCAGCCGCATCCTGAAGCGCCAGACCAGACGACTGAAAAAAAGGCAAGTAATGGAGCCTTACCATCGCCGCCAAAACCAAAGTGGCATGAATCGGAAGAAACTGACGATAATTAAGAATGGCCTCAGCTTGGAAACCAGGTGAACCCAGCCGAAAAGAAAGGCACAAGGCTCGATCACGATAGAAAATGAAGAAACAACACTAAGTAGGAGCCCCAAAGTCGCAACCTACCTCCTGTCCTCAATCCCGATCCCCTACCCCAACCAGTATGCCTGGAGTGGCCGGAAGGTCGACCCAGCAGCCGGTAAGCAGGGTGGCGGGGACGGCATGAGGGACGACTCCAATAACATTCCTCCCTGTGTATCAGAGAATACTTTCCGAAAACCAATATTTAAACAAGTCATTGGGTGAACTCAAATTGGAAGTAGCAGCTCTGAGGATGCAGTTACAAAACTCCATGGGCGCATTAGTAAAAAATAATTACGCAGATAAACCCTCCACTCAGCCTATCAAGTTGGAAAGTATTGCAAAAACGATGAGCCAACTGGTGAAACCAATGCACAATTTGCAAAACCTTCAGCAACAATTGTATGCGGACCTTCAGAGCCACAAGGCTTATGTGCATGTGCAATTGAATAAAGAGCAAAGCTCGCATAAAAGAGCTTGCAGTTATACGGATGCTCCCAGGGAAAGTAAAATTAAAACTGGGGTGGCGTCTGACTCTACAGATGTTGAGAGTGTGATTAGCCATGGCCAGTAATACAACTCGCACCTCTGACTTCGTTGAGAAACGACATTGGAACTGCCGCTTTTTCCAAAAGTGAGTGGCGGCGCTGCAATCATACGTCAACGTTAGATTGCAATTATCACGTCAGGTTGCAATTATGCAACCTGATGTGATATGTTTGCAAAAAATTCGCAAGGGCGTAATAATATTAACGGATTATTACACCATCCAGAATTTAAAATATTGTAGGATCCCCACATTTGTGCATAAACGTGTTTCGAGTAGTGTATATCATCAATATGAGTGCCCAACTGAGCACCAACTGCTTGACCTCCATACCACCAAAAGGGGTAAAGCCAAAACATTTATTCTTAACATTTAAAGCCCCCCAAGAGAGCGTCACGTCAACTATCTCGAGATGCTCGAGTAGGCTTTTGGGCACATGGGACATAAAAAAAGATTATTCTTCGCAGGCGAGTTCAGTGCTCCCCATACTTGGAGAAACCGGAAAAACTTCAGGAAAGGTACCGATTTATTGCGGGCAGTAGAGAGATACAAGCTGCAACTAGAGACTATGCTCAGGCGGCCACTAAACTATGCAATAGTGTTTGCATGGACACATATCAAGATCTGACAATCAAGTACAATATTAAAAGTGCATCGTGGAAAAATCTTTATGAGAATATGAGGAGTCATCACTTCATAATAGGTTTTTCTAATTCCACTCCGAAGCTCAAAAGGTCGTATGGGATTGCTAAAAAACCTATTGGGAGGTCTACAGGCAGTATCCGGTGACATAGCAGCCGCTAGAAACGCTAGACGACTGGGTGGACGATACGAGGAAGGCGTACAGCTTACACACAAGGCACATCAAAATAAATAAAAAATCTAGCAGTGGACTCCCAGCTCAGGCAATTGTGGGAGGGCCGGCGCAGCATCATCAAAAGGTGGAAAAGATAGCGATTAAATAGAAAGCTGATAGCCACAATCACAAAATTGTCCGTAAAAGCTAATGAATATGCCCGAAAGCTTCAAGCTAGTAATTGGGTCTCCTTCTGGGATTTCATGAGGGGAATGCTCTCTACAACTAAAACGTTGGCAATGCTGAAAAGTATGCTAAACCTCATGGATATTAAAACTACTACAACTAGAACATTGCGAACTTTAGCGGGAGAATTCATAGGGGATAAGAACACTTTGGTACAAACTTTTCAGGAGAAATACATTATCAGCGGTGGGAGAACTATACAGGATCTGGAGTACAAGGGCTTAGGTAATCAGGACCTAGATTTCCTGATAAGTGAGCAAGAGGTCTTCGCGGCTGCAATATCGCGTGAAAGGCATTCGGCTCCGGGAGAGGACTCAATAACTAATGCGATGTTGATAAATATGAGTGATAAGCAGCTTAGAAAAATTACCATATACTTTAAAGAAAACGTCTGGGCAGGGGAAGAAATGCCTAGCCAATGGTAGGATTCCAACATATTTTTTATTCCAAAACCTGGAAAGGATAAAACGCTCCACAACCTTCGGCCCATATCGTTGGAATCATGCCTAAGCAAGCTTTTAAATGCGAAGCATTTCGTAGGAAACTTCGGCGACTTTGAGCGTATCTATCTATCTATCTATCTATCTATCTATCTATCTATCTATCTATCTATCTATCTATCTATCTATCTATCTATCTATCTATATATCCATCCATCCATCCATCCATCCATCCATCCATCCATCCATCCATCCATCCATCCATCCATTCATCCATCCATCCATCCATCCATCCATCCATCCATCCATCCATCCATCCATCCATCCATCCATCCATCCATCCATCCATCTATCTATCTATCTATCTATCTATCGATCTATCTATCTATCTATCTATCTATCTATCTATCTATCTATCTATCTATCTATCTATCTATCTATCTATCTATCTATCTATCTATCTATCTATCTATCTAGCCGCCTACGACCTTAAGCTTTCCTGGCCGTTTCGATAATGGTATCGACACCAAACTTGGTATGATAAAAAATAACTGTACTGCGAACACAATTGACTAGTCATATTATAAAAATTGTGACATGTATCTCATGAATGTTATGATTTACATGTCAATGTTTTGCTGCTCTTGTGGCGATTTCCTTCACATGATGTGTTGCAAAACTGCTACGGTATGACATGACTGCTTAGAGAAGACAAGTGACCGACCCTAACATGACCAGTGACTGACCCTAACAGCTTCACATGTACCCAACTCGGTATAACGCGACACAAATGGACGACATAGGTAAATGACACATGCAAAGATGATAATCACAACATTCATGTCATGTAACAACCTGACTACACGCCACATTCACGATGTGCTCTCGGCCGTTTTGCGAGCTTCACATATGCTAATTTTGGTATTACGTGACGGCAATGGAGGACGAAGGTATGTGACCTGTGCAAACTTATCAATCATGAAATGCGTGTCATGTGAGAACATGGTTACGTTTCACAGTCAAGACGCCAA
The DNA here is from genome assembly GCA_013436015.1 of Rhipicephalus annulatus. NCBI lineage: Eukaryota > Metazoa > Arthropoda > Arachnida > Ixodida > Ixodidae > Rhipicephalus > Rhipicephalus annulatus. Next base: position 80,396 of record WOVY01000536.1, on the reverse strand, counting down.
CACATTTCGACATGAAGCGGTGTGCCTGTGCGCCAGCGTTCATTTTCTCGCGTCACGCTGGCGTTGCCGTGCCAGGCGCCGGTCCTCCCATATACTCGCAAGCGTGCGCTGCGGTGCGTTGCTTTGACGCATGCGCGTTTCAGCGCGCCCGGCATCCCTCCGTCACGAAAAGAGGGAGACGCAGTGTTGTCTGAGTAACGCATCGGCGCAAATCGCAGCATGTTGCATTTCGCACCGGTTGCCGTCGGGCCGCGCTGACAGACGCTGGTTGCCCCTGGCGTCACACTATAGAGTGCTCGCGTTTTGATGATGTAGCGTCACTGTGCCCAGTGTGCGCATGCACAACGCTACATTCAAATATATTGGGCTCTTCATGACGCGCTCGCGGCCATTTTGGTAGCTCCACATATACCAAATTTGGTGTTACGTGACGTCTATAGATGACGAATTATATGACTGGTGCAATGCATGATAATCCTGACACGTATGTCATGTAAGAACATGACAACATCCCACGTTCATAGTGTGCTCGCGGCCATTCCGCTATCTTCACATATACTAAATTTGGTATTACGTGACGTGAATAGATGACGAAGGTAAAAGACACATCCAAACATTATATTCATGGCACGTAAGTTATGTACGGCATCATTTACCTCCCCCTCGTAACGTTGTGCTGATTTTAAAGCGACAAATCAAAATTTCTCATTCGTGCTACGGATATCTTCAATTCCCACTGTACGTGGAATCGGCCAATTTTTTGACACGGTTTTGCGCACCAGGCTTTCTGAATATATAGAAAGAGCGAATTATCTGTCTAACAACATGTATGGATTCAGACAGCGTTTTTATACGCAGAATATATTCCCGCGATCTAAAGATGAAGTGATTCAGAATGTAACCACTGGAAGCGAGAACGTAGCCATAGCGCTAGATTTGAGCCAGGCATTCAATACAATTTCAGTCATTCAATTCAATACAATCTCAGCATTCAATACAATCTCAATCATTCAATTAAATACAATGCAAAGCAACAAAAGAGCAAGCTATACAATCAAAATGCCGAAATGTACACTGAAAAACATAGCTCGAATGATTCACAGAATAAGCAGAAAGGGCCAAGCGCTAAACGACGGAGAAGCTCTACGCTTGGTACAATCCTCCATCCTTAGAAGAGTCACACGTGGACTACTATATCAGGAGCTCACACCAACGTAAATTAAAGAGATGGACTTGATATTACGGGGAGCATACAAAACTGCCTTAGGTATACCATTTAATGCAGCCAATGACAAAGTGAAAGTGCTTGGTGTGTAGAACACTTTCGAGGAGCTTGCGGCATCAACACTTCTCTCGCAGAAACAACGACTATGCCTTACAAAACTAGGCAGACAAACCGTCACTCGCTTGGGTACCCTACTAGACCACAATACTGCCAGGAGGACATTACTACAATTGTTAGGGAAACACGCCAACAAATAACCGTCTGCTCCATTCCGCGAAACATGAAGAAGTTGTACCAAGGGCGAGCAGACAAGCTAGAGCTCACCAGCTTCAAAGACAGTTTGGTGGAAGCCACGAAGTAGTATACACCGATGCTGCTAACTCAAACGAGAGCTACATTATAGTAGCAGTTCAATCAATGCCACACACCCCTAAAACTGTCGAAGCCTCATTATAACAACCTGTACAGCGACGGCGGAGGCAGCGGTGATTGCGCAAGCTATTCGAACTGAAGAGACAAAGGACGCCTCCGCATTAGCCTTGCCTGATTCCCAGGAAGCTTGCAAGATATTTCTCCGTGGTGCACTATCGAATGTCGCCTTGAAAATACCAGGTGACAGGGTGATACAGGACGATGCTAGAATTTGGTGCCCAGGCCACGAGGGTATCTCAGGTAATGCGCTGGCGCACACTTTCGCTCGTGATTTTAGCAACCAAGTGAGCAACAAGACCGATAATCAGTATGAACCATGCATTGCACCCAATATACTCGAGCATCAACGTAAGACAAGACAGTGGTATGCCCCACTGCACAAATCGCTTAAAGTTGACGAAGCTCATCAGCTAAGACAAATTCATGTTATTACCTATTCGCATTTGGAAAGGAGGTATCAAATAAACCCCAACGCATATTAAGCCAATGTCCGTCGTGCGAGTCACGACCGACGTTGCGACACGTCATATGGGACTGCCGGAACAAGCTTGTGGAGGTTCAGTCGCCTCTGAAATTCACTCTACTGGAGGAACCTTGGAAAGCCATCCTCACCCGACCTGACCTGAGGACCCAAAGGGGTCTCCTGGATCAAGCTGGTAGAACTGCAGCGGTCACTGGTGTCCCGCAATGGGGAAAACACCTTTGACATTCTCCCCTCCCTTTCCCCCTTTTTTAATATTTAAAGACGTTGTATCATCAACATCATCTAGCCGGGAACTTCCGGGTATTTTTTTTTCGCCAGAAAATGGCTTTTGGGTTCGCTTTGTCGGAGGTAATCATTTTTGGGCTTCAAATGGTCTCCACACCCGCTCGGTGATCTGCGAACACTCATCAGCCGCAGGGGCTTCGGTTCAAGTTTCTTACATTATCACGATAGCGTGAAAGAGCTCTCTTCGCATACTTGTCGGCGTCGAAACCTCTGGTTATGATCGAAAATTTATGTTATGGGTGATCGAAAAATTGAGACCCTGGCAAGAAAATAAGTTATGAAAAATTCTGGGTCTGAGCTGGGACCGAAGCCGGGTCATTTGGGTCTGAGTGTGGAAGAAACCTGGGTCATTTGCTTGGCAAACAGATGTTTTGCAACGCGGCCCCGTGTCTGCTTGCAAGTATAGTGGAAATAACTTCCTCTTCTTGGAAATTCAATGAAATCAATTTTCATATGCTTTACAAACACACGTGTCTTGTTGTAGTACTTCGCAATACGAAATTAAATATTGTGGTTTTAATGCGTGGTGCAAGCGTACATGGCCATCGGGTGTCAGAATATGCGGATATCACAATGACTTGATAGCTTAAAGCCAGTCACGAACTCCAAAAGGCATACATACTAATGCATCCTTAAAAGGCCACGGTGTGGTTGCATGACAAGTTCGAAAAAGTTTCATGCACTAAATGTTCGAAGGGTGTGCTAGAAACAAAAAATTGCCATTGCGTTCAACTCCTAAAGACAAAGCTTTAGGGTCTCCTAATTTTCACTCGATATGCTACTTTCGTCGGCAGGCGTGGCTGTTAAGCGACAACGTAAGCTTAAGCGCCGACGGTTTTTGCTGGTAAACAATGGGCTCCTGAGTTATTCTGTTATGTGTCTCTAATTTTGCCCTAAAGATGAACAAATGGGTCAAGCAGGCGAAATTTACTTTGCTAACTGAGGAGATGGTATACGCATCGCTGCATAGCTGATGCCTAGAGTGTTTGTCTGCAGGACGAAAATCTCCTGATGCCTTAGTCTCCATGTTTATTTCCAGTTTCATTAAAGTCGTTAACCACTGGACAACTTGAACTGATAACAATGCATGTTGGCATAATACACAACGCGTAAAAAACGCAATTTCTACTAGTAAATGCAGTGATGCATTGCTACGAGATTCGTTGTAGTGAATTTGTGCTTACAGTGCAGGTAACGAAGCACAAGGAAGAAGTCCCGCTGAGAAAAAAATGTCCATTAAGTATGATCCGAACGCACCATGGCCTCTTCCTGTATTGGCGAGGTTCCTTGAAACGCGTGAACTCAAAGGTTTCCATCTCATATACAAGGTGAGTATTAGAACGTACAAATTAAAATATTCATGACTGTGGCTTGGCATCAATTGAAGGAGTAAAGCTCGTTATGAAAACGAGAGAAAAAATAAAAAAAAAACACTTCGATGTGGTGACTAACATAGTGTCACACATTGTTCTTTCTTTCTGTATTTTCCTTTACGGTCTGTAGCAAAGTGTGGATCGTGCCCTAGCGCAAATCACGCCACAATGTCTGAGAGTAGAGGTTATTTTCAAATGATTGGTTAGACAGGATAGGCCAAACACAAACAGCTTACTGATTCTTGGACTTGGTCACTAGTTAAAATGCCCGAAAGTTGGACGTCGTATCTATAAATGTCGACGTGTCATGGCACAGACCACATTATTCGCAGTCGACGCTCTGTTAGACGATATCAGTGTACAGCGTGCTTTGCTTGCTGGTATTTCTAGCTATTGTTTCTCAGTGATAAGTTCAGCCAAATAGCTTCATTTTCGGAATTCCGACTGCTGCTTTTATCCTCGTAATGGCTCCGTGACCACATATTGCATATTACCACTGGTTAACATAGTGCACGGAAATTGATTGATATATGACATTTAACGTCCCAAAACCACCGCATGATTATGAGAGGCGATGTAGTGAAGGGCTTCAAAAATTGTGACAACTTGGGGTTCTTTCAGGTGCATCTATATTCGATCGCACGGGACTTCAGCACTTTCTTCTCCATCGAAAATGCCGCCGCCACAGCCAGGACTTGATCCTGCAACTTGCGGGTCAGCCACTCAATTACCAAAGCCACTAGACCACCACAGAGGGGTGACGCACAGCAATAAGTCGGTGGTTAGAATCGACTGTACAATCGCCTTGTTCATTAGGGTTTAAAAACTCGTTGGGGTTCTTCACCGAGTATCGGCCAAGTCTCATTGTTTGTACGTTCTTGAGATACATTGCAAGTAACACAGCGCTAAGTGTTACAAAGTAAGGTGCCAACATTTAAAACTTCTCGGTGGTGCATGCGAAGCAACGCGGCTGTGCTAAGTAGAAAAGTAATCTTTTCAGAATATGCCAATCCCTGCGACACATTTTGAGCAAAAAAAAAAACGTAAAAAATTGATGTTTGCGCTGAAAGTGCAAAGCGATAAGTCCAGAGCAATGTGCTGTCTGTCGTATGAACATGAAGGGCTCCTAAAAGATGGATTGATGTTCTGTCTATTTAGGAAGAAACAGCAATGTCCGAAATGTCCGTCTTTAACTAGAGAAACATTCTTCCTTTTTGCCACGCAGAAACTGTTTCTCCTCATCAGAATCAAGATGGCTGACCCCGGGTTATCGAAGTGACTAGGCCTTGTGAATGCACAAATTTTCCGCTGATAAGAAGCATATGACACTGAAAATCACAAAAAATGGTTCTACTGAGCTTGATATTGAAATAAATGACCATAAAATGAAGCAGAGGTGCCTGTAGTGGTGAAAACATTGCAAAACCGAACGACGGAGCTAGTATAGAATTCGTTCGGTCAGCGAGATGGCGTTCACTTTGAAAGAGCTGGATACTGCGGAGTTCTCACCATGCTAGGCTTGCTGTATTTATTTCTCGAAGATACCCATAGTGTAGCGACGTTATTCATGCATTTTTGAGGCCACATGAAACGAGATGGGCCGTCAAATTGTATACTCGCTCGCAGCGAAACAACTCCGGCTCAGCAGTGCATTGTTTCGATAGATATATGTTCAATTTTGTATAGCCGCTGGAGGTGTGAGAGTGCCACAGCTGTGAAGCAGGCGGTAGCAAGCGTCATCTGGAGGGAATAAAGAATACTAAAAAGCTGCCTGCGGTGACCTGTGTTGATAGACTCGCGCGGCTCCTTAGCGGATAGTTGGTGAATCAGCCAATTCATAGAATATTCAGTGACACCGAGCTGCTGATGTATGCGGATGCAGTTCATGTAGATACATATGCACAATGGTACAGATGGTACACATACATGCATTTAGAGGGAACTCAATAAACAATTTATTCGTACGCACAGAGTATAATCAACAATTTGCCGCAGCGGCGCACGCTTAGGTGTGTTAACTCTAATCTCTCTATAAAAGCGCTCAAGCATATATAGCAAAGAATTTCGACTGATCACAGTGGCACAAGTGACAAGTAATCTTTGCTGAAATTTTGTTACGTTTATTGGCTGCACCACAAGATGCACATACATAAATATATATGTATATGATCTTTAGTCAATCAGAAGTTTATGACCGATTGAACATTAAGGAACAGGATAAGTACTAGGGCATATAATTTTCCACGAAAACGATGACCCCAAAACCATGCATAGAATACCACCGATGATGAGGATGATGATGTGGTGCCGTTCCTGTTATAACGGGTCGCCGCGTGTATAGCGGCTTGGCAATGAAAAATAGAAGAAAATAAACACTCTAGCTAAAGAAAATGACATAAAGGAAAACAAACAATTAAGGAGGATGCAAGGGACGACCTACGTTATGAAAAAAAGCGGGGGAAGGGTCCGTCAACTTCGCGACCCTCTGAAGAGATAAAATTCTTCACCTTTTCAAGCGCCGCTTAATGCACTCCACCGCTTCTCTGTTCATCTCCCCACGCTCACCATCGAAACTCAGTGCAAAATGATATGAAGTGTCTCCTCTACATTGTGGTTTTATTTCTCTGCAATGCACACCAATGTGTTGCATAGTTTAGTCTGCACACTCACAGACTCTACACAACACATCCCGCTGCTCACTATCTATAGTCTGCTGGCGTACCATGATGCGGAGGGCCCCAGCTCACGCCTCGAAGAGCAGGCTGTTTTCAAGGCTATGATCATGTGTGAACACCGCCCCAATAGTCTGCTTGTGTTGTTCGTACAAAGTCATGAAGCTCTTGCTCCCATCCTCTGCAGCCACAGGTCCTCTTCCTTCTCTTGGACACGGTTTCGCACATCCTTCACACTTTTTACCACGTGGCCACCTGTATAGGTGAGATAAAGAAGCCATATTTTTTCTCAAGGCGGTATATGCGGTTTGTCCAGTTGGTGCACATACACGTCGCTGAGAGGTAGTCAAAAACTTGTCAAGCGAGTCGCTCTTTCCGCTGAAAAGGCAAGCAGCCATGGTAAATCAGTTTGCTTGCAGCCTCCTCGTGTCTTGATGGTAAATCACCTGAGGTCTCCTTGAACGGCATCAGCAGCCACTACCCCATGCGATCCCAAAGCAGTGTGGCCGACCTCTCACTGCCGTTGTTCCAGTCATTCCCTGGTCGCATGAGACAAGCAGACAACGGCGTTGCAGAAACTGAGTGCCAGCATATGCAAAGGCTTCCACATGTCGCCAACCATGAGATACTTTTTGAATCTTCATATGCTTCTGCGCCGGAGAACACACTGTGCCCACAGGGCCATCCTTCTGAATATTTTTTGTTCACTATAAATGTCGCCTCCGGCACAAAGCGTCCCTCCGTGGTACTTATACGACGAAACAACCTCTAGCACCTTTCCAGGCAGTGTCAAGGTCCCGTTGCTCAATGTCACACCCACCAGCTGTACTGCTGTCGTCTTCTTGGCATTAAAGCAACACCCCAGCTTTTAGACTACCACTGCACAGATGCTGAGTAGTGCCTGCATGTCCGGATGATTTTCTTTCATTAAAACGACGTCATCTGCACACGGTAGTCCTTGTCTCTTACGATTTTCTTCAATAGCGGTGGTGCTGTATTTCAAGCTCAAGCCACAGCAAGACCTCTCTATTGACACTCAAGTACGGACACATTAAATAGGCATAGCATTGACAATAATGGGCAGCCCTGACGGAGAACCTTCGACCCCTCCAGAAATTCTCGAGACCCCAGCAAAGGAAATCGTAACTGCGTTGTCACTGTCATCATTATCATCATCAGCCTGACTACGTCCACTGCAGGACAAAGGCCTCTCCCATGTTCCGCCAGTTAACCCGGTCCTGTGCTTGCTGCTGCCAATTTATACCCGCAAACTTTTTAATCTCATCTGCCCACCTAACCTTCTGTCTCCCCCTAACCCGCTTCCCTTCTCTGGGAATCCAGTCAGTTACCCTTAATGACCAGCGGTTATCCTGTCTACGCGCTACATGCCCTGCCCATGTCCATTTCTTCTTCTTGATTTCAGCTATGATATCCTTAACCCCCGTTTGTTCCCTAATCCACTCTACTCTCTTCTTGTCTCTTAAGGTTACACCTACCATTTTTCTTTCCATTGCTCGCTGCGTCTTCCTCAATTTAAGCTGAACCCTCTTTGTAAGTCTCCAGGTTTCTGCTCCGTAGCTAAGTACCGGCAAGATACAGCTGTTATATACCTTCCTCTTGAGGGATAGTGGCAGTCTACCTGTCATAATTTGAGAGTGCTTGCCGAATGTGCTCCACCCCATTCTTATTCTTCTAGTTACTTCAATCTCGTGGTTCGGCTCTGCGGTTATTACCTGCCCTAAGTAGACATAGTCTTTTACAACTTCAAGTGCACTATTACCTATTTCGAAGCGCTGTTCCTTGCCGAGGTTGTTGTACATTACTTTCGTTTTCTGCAGATTAATTTTAAGACCCACCTTTCTGCTCTCCTTGTCTAACTTCGTAATCATTAGTTGCAATTCGTCCCCCGAGTTACTCAGCAATGCAATGTCATCGGCGAAGCGCAGGTTACTAAGGTATTCTCCATTGACTCTTATCCCTAACTGTTCCCATTCTAGGCTTCTGAAAACCTCCTGTAAGCACGCGGTAAATAGCATTGGGGAGATTGTGTCCCCCTGCCTTACACCCTTCTTGATTGGTATTCTGTTGCTTTCTTTATAAAGCACTATGGTGGCAGTTGATCCCCTGTAGATTTCTTCCAGAATGTTTATATATACTTCATCTACGCCCTGATGCTGCAGTGTTTGCATGACGGCTGATATTTCTACTGAATCAAACGCCTTCTCGTAATCTATGAAGGCTATGTATAGTGGTTGGTTATACTCTGAGCATTTCTCTATTACCTGATTGATAGTATGAATGTGGTCGATTGTTGAGTAGCCTGTTCGAAATCCTGCTTGTTCCTTTGGTTGATTGAATTCTAATGTTTTCTTTACTCTGTTAGCAATTACCTTTGTAAATAGCTTGTATACTACAGAGAGCAAGCTGATCGGCCTGTAATTTTTCAAGTCCTTGTCATCTCCTTTCTTATGTATTAAGATGATAGCGTTCTTCCAAGACTCTGGTACTCTTCCCGTCAGGAGACACCTCGTAAACAGGGTGGCTAGTTTTTCTAACACAATCTGTCCTCCATCTTTCAGCAGATCTGATGTTACCTGATCCTCACCAGGAGCTTTGCCCCTTTGCATGCTCTCCAAAGCTTTTCTGACTTCTTCTATCATTACTGGTGGGGTGTAATCTGGGTTACTGCTAGTTCTTATAGTATTAAGGTCATGGTTGTCTCGGCTACTGTACAGATCTCTGTAAAACTCTTCCGCTATTTTAACTATCCTATCCATATTGGTAGTTATTTTGCCTTCTTTGTCCCTTAGTGCATACATCTGACTTTTGCCTATCCCAAGTTTCCTCTTCAATGCTTTGACACTTCCTCCGTTTTTCAGAGCGTGCTCAATTCTCTCCATGTTATACCTTCTTACATCGCATACCTTACGTCTATTAATCAACTTCGAAAGCTCTGCCAGTTCTATTTTGTCTGTTGTACTTGACACTTTCATGATTTGACGCTTCTTAATTAGGTTCTTCGTTTCCTGGGACAGCTTGCCAGTGTCCTGTCTAACTACCCTGCCTCCAACTTCCACAGCACACTCCGTAATGATACTCGTCAGATTATGATTCATTGTATCTACGCTAAGGTTGGTTTCCTCACTAAGAGCCGAGTACCTGTTCTGCAGCGACACTCTGAATTCCTGTACTTTCCCTCTCAGTGCTAGCTGATTGATTGGCTTCTTGCGTATCAGTTTCTGTCGTTCCTTCTTCAAGTCTAGGCGAATTCGAGACCGTACCATTCTATGGTCACTGCATCGTACCTTGCCAATCACTTCCACATCCTGCACGATTCTAGGGTGTGCACTCATTATAAAGTCTATTTCGTTCTTATTTTCGCCATTAGGGCTCCTCCATGTCCACTTGCGATTTTCTCGTTTTCGGTAGAAGGTATTCAAAATCCGTAAATTATTGCGTTCTGCGAATTCTACTAGTAGCTCTCCTCTGGCGTTTCTAGTACCGATGCCATAATCTCCTACTGCCTGGTCTCCAGCCTGCTTCTTCCCTACCTTTGCATTAAAGTCGCCCATCACTATAGTATACTGTGTTTTTACCTTACTCATTGCCGATTCCACGTCTTCATAGAAGCTTTCAACTGAAGCGTCATCATGGCTGGATGTAGGCGCGTAAGCCTGTACTACCTTCATCTTGTATCTTTTATTCAGTTTAATTACAATACCTACCACCCTTTCATTAATGCTATAGTATTCCTCTATGTTGCCAGCTATGTTTCTGTGAATTAGGAACCCCACTCCCAGTTCTCTTCTGTCTGCCAAGCCCCTTTAGCAAAGGACGTGCCCATTTTGTAGCACCGTATAGGCCTCATCTGTCCTCCTAACCTCACTGAGCCCTATTATATCCCATTTAACACCCCCTAGCTCCTCGAATAGTACAGCTAGACTTCCCTCACTAGATAAGGTTCTAGCGTTAAACGTTGCCAAGTTCAGGTTCCAATGGCGGCCTGTCCGGATCCAGAGATTCTTAGCACCCTCTGCTGCGTTGCAGATCTGACCGCCGCCGTGGTCAGTTGCTTCGCAGCTGCTGGGGACTGAGGGCCGTGAGTTATTTGACGTAAGCATGTGGGAGGTAGTGGCCAGATACTGCACCAGGGTGGCCAATCCTTCTCTGGTGAGGGAGTGCTTTCTCGGCGGTGTTTGCCGGTGAGGCCGCACACCAGGCCTCTTAATGCAGTTCCACCAACACGCGGATTTTTTTTTTAATCCGGTTGGGAACTGCGCGGTACCGGGATTTGAACCACGGACCTCTTGCATGCGAGGCGGATGCTCTAACCACTACGCCATCGCCGCATGAGCACTGTCACTGTACAACTGCTTAATTGTTGTGAGCGGTGCTGCCGGGAGACCCAGGTCTCTCAGGCAGTTGAAGATACCAGCAGGCGGAACACTGTCGTAGGCTTTCTTCACACACCAGAAGCAGCAAAGCAGTGCACGGTTTTCTTTTCTAGCAATCGCAGCACACTGTGTGATCATGAAGAGGTTGACTACCAACCACCTGCCTTTCTGAAGCAATTCTGTAGTTCTGTGAGGAGACCTTTAGACTCCGTGCAATCGTACATCCAGTATTTTATCACCTCCATTAAGGCTCTGTATAGGGCGCAGGTGACTTTCGGTGGTCTGTATTCACTTAGATGACTTGCTTTACCTCCTTTCTTGAAGATCAGCACTACTCTGACAAGTCACCATTCTTTGTGCAACTCCTCGCCGTGCGACATGTTGGTGAAGAAAGCAGCCAAGTGTTCTTTGTAATCTCAGCCTAGGCACTTGTTTAGGCTAGCTGATATGCCGTCAGGCCCTGTGGATGCGTGCGTACGCGGGAGAGTGCACGTTCGACAAACCTGTGTGAGAAAGCTTAGTTTGTCTCCGAGAGGTGCGGAGCGGTCCGTACACTTCGAGCCTTGCTTGTACGACTGTCCTTTGCGTTTGCAGGACTATACTGGGCCTCTATACATGTTCTTACATACCCTTTAGGTATACAACCAGTTGTGCTGTTTCGCTGTCCATGATTAGGAGCTCCGGCTGTTCTTCGTTATCAAGCCAGCGGACATAGTTCCAGAATTTTGCAGCCGCCGACTTTCCTTTTTCTCGCAGGTGCTATAACATCTGTCTATTGAATTTGGCTAGCTTCATTGGAACCACGGCCTGCATGTCGTGTTCCAGCTTAACGTAGCGCTAGTTTTTGTCTCTACAATCCTCGGGGCCTTGTGCCTTCACTAAATGGCAGTGGGCACGGATTGCCTTTCAGCGTGCCTGCCATGCCTGAGTGACTTCCTTGTCCCGCCCCAGTTTGCACCTGTGACACGCGGGGTTATTATTGAGGGACATGTGCCATCGCAATATACTGTACAATATGCCATCGTATTCTTCGTATTATTCCGGCTTTCGTCGCCGTTCATTTTCTTCAAATTCTGCAGCCACCGTTTCAATAGCTTTAGATAGAAGGTGCATTAGACCCTCGGATGTCATCCGGCACTTCAGTTTGAGGCGTTGCGTGCGGGAGAAGTTGATCCGATTGCGCTTCGGATTGCTTCAAATGCTATAGTCGCTTTCTTAATCTATATCGTGGAAGTTGAGGAGGCGAGTTAGGTAATGCCAAAAGAGGTCAATTCTATACATCCTGCACTGCATCGAACACACCATGTGTGTTTTCCTTCAGATGTGGGATCAACACTAGCAATATCCAGTTGTAGGCATTCTGCCGACTGCATAAAGCTGCTACCATTTCTTTCTGTGTATCCATTCAGTTGAGATATATGCCCGTTGAAGTCTCTAACGATCGAGACTTCCCGGCCATCAGTCACGCACTTTGAGTCCTGGCACACACAGTCTCTCAGCACCTCGTTGGCCTCTATCCGAGTACCGCTGAGTTGCATATATAAAACGCACACCACAATGCAAATTCCAGTGATCTCCCCCATTACTCAGATATGGTCACTGCAGTTTTTTCTGGAATTTTGCTATTGGGCGTCCCACTGCCACACAAAACTGACTCCTCCTCCTTTGCGGCTAGTTCCAGATTTATTACTTGTCAGCCAGCACCAGTCTTCATGTATAGATGGTTATTCGAGCTCTCTACGAACAGTGAAATCCTTTCACCTCTCAGCGTGACATATACTTCCTCCCATTTGACCCCTCTAAGTGCCCCACTAAGGTTACGGTTCACCACTCTGAATGTACTTTGATTTTATCGTCGGGGTCGTGGACGGACTTCTCTGGAACGCTTCACTGGAGCCGGAAGAAAGCTTGGAGAAGGAAGTGCTGGCGGACCAAGTTTCCCAGAACGTGAGAGAGAACGGCGCCAGCATTCAAGCTGTGGAGTGAGAGTGGCTGGTACCGCAGTTTGCTAGGACTAGAAAACTGGGTGATGTGGTTGGTTGCCGGTGTCCAAACTGTGCATCTAACCCTCGGTCATCTCGTGCGTCTAAGAAGGGTTCTTTTTGTGGTACTCTGAGCCATTCCAAAAGTTCTGATGGCTCCAAGGAGACTGCCGAGCTGCAGGGTTCGCAAGTGGGGAGGCACTTTTCTTTGACATCTCTGTCGGGTGCGAGTGGTGTACAGTCTCCTCTTTCATCTGCTCCTATTTCAGCCGGTCCTTGCGCCTGTCTTCTCGAACTCTTGGTCTCTTCCCTAGTCCTAAAAAAGGTCGCACATGTTCTGCTAGCTTAACCGCCACGTTTCTTGCTGTTCCTGCATGGAAGTGCATGCCTTCTAGTGAAAGGCATCCTTCCTCTTCCAGGGTTTTTGATAGGTTCACTAACTTCACCCCTATGTTAGCGCAGAGATTTTTCGGTTGGGTATTCAACACCACTGCTCGAGCCTGGACCTCTTTTTCTTCGGTGGGAATCTCGGGCACTGAGCCCATGAGAAAGCTCGGCTTGTGGTGTGCCATCTCATTGTGAATAACCGCCGGGGCTGCATTTGTCTATACATTCCTAATAGCATATCACACACTCCAGCATGAAGATTGACCAATCTTTTCTTCTTGCTTACAGTATCGCAGTGTTTACGCAGGAGGCCTGTGACTGCCGAGAGGGTTGTGCCTTTTTGAAGAGCGTCTTTGCATTGACCTCTCTTGACCTTGCGTCGTGGCGCCCTAGCGATGCGTGGCGCATTCCGGTCGCGCAAACAATTATATCTCTGTCGAGACCATTTGTGTGGTAGCCTCCACGCTCACTGTGCCTGTTTCTGTCCTGCCTATCCCATGTGCAGTCTGTAGCCTGGGAAATAGAAGTTGGTAGGTTTCCGCTTCCTGTTACTAAGGGCCTAGCTGAATTGGCTTCCTTCCCGGGTTTTGGTATCGCGTTTAGCACGCTCGATCTACCACTGCTCATAGGGAACCACGCCGGGGCCTGTGGATTACTGTTCATTCCCTCAGCACGCTGCGCTTGTCATTCTTCTGTTGAACTGCCTTGACTGCAACTACTATTTCCGTGAGTGGGTCACCATCGGTGCCCTGGATCAGCTGGCGTCCTGGTTCTGCTGGCTCGCGGGCTGCGTTATTTGATTTATCCTGTGTGTCTGTTAGTACGTTTCTTCCGTACGTTTCCTCCGTATCCTTTTCTTTGTTAGCACAATCGAGTGACCGGTGTGAGTGACCTCATGGCTTCTGCCGCATTTACTGTGCCTCTCTCCAGGCTGCGTTAAGTCACGCATCTGCCTTTGGAGGTGCTTCCCGAGTTCGCAAAAAGCGACAGTCTCCACTCGGAGGACCTCCAACTCCGCTTGAAAGACATTCTGTGGCACACACAATGAGCACACAAACTCTTCTGAATCTGCTTCCTGTTGGCTTTTGGTATCCTTCTCATCAGTGAAGGCCCACCTCGAACACTTGTCACACTGAAGTTGGTGCTCGCCGGTGTTCTGCGGGTGTTTTACTTCTTTCGCCATGGTTATATATGTGGTAACTGGTGCAACATTTCGTCCGCAGTTGGTACTACTGTGCGTCGGCTTCTTGCTGTTTCGGTGACCACTAAGACGAGGCTGGCCCTTTTGGCGTCATCCCATCATAGGCTTGTACCGTGCCACTATACACTGTCACCGCACATAGACGGTATCACAATGGTAACTGGGGCTCTACAAGACACTCCTGCTGAAATAGCAATTCGCCTATTCTTGAGCACAAAAGAAGCGTTTGACAAAAGCACTAATGATATTAAACTATAAGAGTAGCAGCGCTATGAGTTACGAAGTAACAGCGCAGACTCTTTCAAAGTTTTCTCGAAAAAATTCCCAAAGTGTAAATTTAACAGTGCCTTATCAGGTTTTCACCTATCACACACTGTACCATAAAGTTCAGTGGCACGTCAAAGATGTTTTTATACATCTTCCCAGACACTAAACAAAGGTGACACAACAATGTGAAGTGTTGTCAACATACTTTTAATTTGAATGAAGAATATTAGGTACAGAATGCGGCTGATACACAAGTAAAAGCATAAAAACTGGTTTATTATCGAAATATTAACATCAAACATACTTGAACAAAGTACATTTCACTCATTACAGTTGTACGTCACCATTATATTCAAAAGTAAACGACCTAATATTACGCTAGATTCATTTCTTCATTATAGGCCACATATAGCAAAGGTCTGAAGTGAGCTTAGTCATGATCATTTAAATAATAACCAGGCAAGTCAGCGTTTCCTTGTGCATACATACACTGCGCATACATCCTCATAGTGATTTCCCATTTTGCATCGAGACATGGGGTCAAGTGCTCGTATCAGCTCACGTTTTGTGCATTCGTGAGCTTATGTTTTCTTTAGATCTAGTGATCAAATCAATCAAGCGAGAATTTTGAAAATGTGCTTTTCGAAATACAATTAACGAACATAACAGTAATTTAGAGCATTTGAAATTGTGTGACATTTGACCACAAAGAATTTAAAAAAACAGCGTGTTAATTTCATGACTTACTATATGACCTAAACCTACCTGCTACAGTGGTCTAGTGACGAAGCAACTCGGTGTCTGACTCGCAGGTCACGGGATCAAATCCCGGCGACGGCGACTGCATTTTCGATGGAGGCAAAAATGCTTGTTGTACGGGTGCCTATATTTAGGTGTGCGCTAAAAAACCACATGTGGTCGACATTTCCGGAGTCCTCGACTACGGCTTCTCTAATAAAAATACAGTGGTTTTATGACGCTACACACCTACAACTATTATCTGAGTTTGACCCTTCCAAGTACACACAGGTACAAGCCACACAGGCGTACAAAGAATGCAGTGTAGCGGCAAGTTTAGTAAACAGTGAAGGGGATGGTGGGAGGCTGAAAATAAAAACCAAGAAATGTGAACAGGAAGGGGACTGATTTATTTATGTTCACTCTTGTTACATAAATTGGCATACACACCAAAAAAAACCAGCAAGGGCATGAACTTATTTCCGCACTACAATAGCAACTTTGAGTATTCTATGACATACTAAGCGAAGGACCAAGACACCATGACGTCTCCAGCTTCTGAACCTCATTCTCGTTGAAGCCTCCATGTCTACAGAAACATTTTTAAAGCGTTGTTTCGCGACAGTCAACGCTAGCAGCCTAATATTAACAAACAGGTGTAGACACTGCTAAACCTGATTTATGTGACACGTGAAGCTTCATCCTATCAGTTACCAGCAGTGCTGTTAGCCACTACATCTCAGCAGCAGCATATGTCCCGATCAATCACTGTTAGTGATCTTATGGCTACTGTGTTGATAAGAGCAAATAATTCATCATGAATACACACTCAGACAGATTTGATGACGCATCAGGCACTCTTCATAGTTAAATCGCTAATAATATTGTGATTTTGGGACGTTAATACCCCGGTATTGTTAAGGGTAAATAGCTTTTTGTGTGAAAGCTGTTAGAAACAATTGATGGCAATTGAATAAAGACTCAGCCACGATTATATGAGAGCTTTTTAGCATGATAAGTTTCACGAGTTGAAGGTTAAGTAACAAAGACAAGAACTCTGGTGCAAGTCGAAAAAAGGTTTACAAAATAGTCTGCGAAAACTCAATTGAGTGGTGGCATGATGAAATCTTCAGAAGCTTTAGGTTCTGGAACTGTAGTACCTATTTATTTAAAGAACGATGCTTTCTTCTACCTATGTAAGCTGCAGAGTCTATTTCATCCCCCTTTTTGCTTATCATGCATAATACGTGGCTTACCTGAGGATTCGCAGCGACATGTTTTATAACTGTCCGAAAATGCTGGACACAATTCTGCAGATAGTGAAGTTGTCACATCTCTCAGCTAAATGATATTTCCAATCAAGGCAACATGGTTTAGGGATGTCAAGCATCATTCCCATAAATAAGAGACATTAGGTTGAGTGCAGCAGCTTGAGTTCTACCTTTAGTCGAAGCACAATCCTCGCACATAAACACAAGGTGTTCCACTGATGAAAACACCTATGGAGATAATAATAATTGAACACGTGCGAAACAATGAAAGAGACAACCAAAAACCAACTGGACCCCACTATAAAAACACCAAAGCTAATTCAGTGCCATACATGACTAGACTCATGAAATCTTGACATCCTATCTCTGCTTGTGTTGCCGTTGCTGGCTGGTTATTTTAGAGAATTTATCAGACTATACCACGTGATGACTAACCAAGAAATAACCTTATGAAGTCCAGTGGTTACAGGCATGGGTTCTTGTTTACATTTCAGCCAGTAGCCTTTAGGTCCTGGCTGCGTTTTCGGCCGGCAGTATGGCCCAGAGTTGTTTTTCTGGATATGATCTTAGCAGTTAGGTCCACAACTGCTCGACAGATATGTGGGATTTGCCATCCCGAAATCACAATATATTACGTACGCGTAGTGAAGGGCTCCGGCAGTTTGAAATGCCTGTGGTTCCTTAACGTGTGCCCAAATCGGAGCACTTGTTTCTACATCAATTTCTTTTCCATTGAAAATGCAGCCGCTCAAGACGGGATTCGACTCCATGACCTGTGGGTCAGCGGCTGAGTACCTTAGCCGCTAGACTACCGTGGCGTGGACCTACTACTCATCATTTACTATTTGGGACCATCTACGCACTTAAGATCAAGCCCACAAAACGTGTCTCAGGGTCATCCGTTTCCTGTATATCTGATATTTGCCATCCTGTTTTTCTAGGTATTGAACTTTACCAAAGTGCTTGATTGGGCTGGTTGGGGCTGCATGGTAGACGAAGAAGGTGCTTAA
The DNA here is from genome assembly GCA_013436015.1 of Rhipicephalus annulatus. Lineage (NCBI taxonomy): Eukaryota > Metazoa > Arthropoda > Arachnida > Ixodida > Ixodidae > Rhipicephalus > Rhipicephalus annulatus. Next base: position 62,675 of record WOVY01000536.1, on the reverse strand, counting down.
CTGCTCAAGTGACAGGAGGGGATAGAAGAGTGTTCTCTTTTCGCCTTTTCTATCCCATCGTGTTGTATTCGCTGTTAAGCACCTTCTTCGTCTAGATATTTATAACGGAAGGCGGGTTGGTTTTTGTGTAACAGATAACAGGGAGCAGGATGGTAAGGAACGTTAACCAGTCGAGAATGACTGGTATGATACACTAAGCAGATGACAGGGATAAGGGAGTGAGAAAAATGGCGAGAAAGAGAGACATAATAGCACGCGTATTCAAAGACGAACGTCACGGTAGTCCTAACTGTAGTTTCATTGTAGGTAAATGATTCGAAAGAGTGTTTTCACTCAATGTACGGTAGAGCATTGTGGGCGGTTGAGAGAGTGAAGCGAGCCAGAAGTGTGTTGCGAGCGGGTAAAGGAGTCTGCGGCTGCTACAGGTGAGGGAGAGGGCGACGTGAGCGCGCAGCTGCCGCTTTAACTACTTGGCACCACTGCAACAGCTGCCGCAAGTGAGTTCATATGGACGCACGGGACTGCGTTATACAGGCTTGTCAAAGACCTGCTTCACATCTAATTGTAATCCCACCTCAACTGAGCAGTGATTCTCCCGTTGGACACTGCAACGCAGGCATTACGACGACAACCATAGGGGTGTAAGCAATCGTGCGTATTTGAACAATACCACAATTACATAAACGTTCTTGAAGTGCCAGAGATGTCTGAGTTCACATCCCCAAGCATAAGCATTTCAGGCACTGCATGTCAGTGGTATTGGCAACCGCCAGTAGGTATGCACCAATTGCAGAAGTTTTTCACAGGACTTATCAGCAATATTTATATTAGAGAAGGACTGGTCAGTCATGAAGAAACCGTAAGCTCCTTTATATTGTACAAAAACGAACGCAAAAGCAACGTTTGCATTACGTAGGAACAATTCTATCAAAATGGTGTTACTTTGACGTCAATAAACTGCTTTTTATTACAGAACGGTTACGTTCGACAAGGTCGTCCCTATTTTCAAGATTTAAAAGATTTTGGAGAGGTAACGTCTACGTGGAGTGTTCGAGTATTCATGATGAGGGTTGACACAATCAAGTGAGTAGGATGATTACGAACTGATAATAAACGCAAATGGAGCATCGTGATGATTCTATTCTGCACGTTTATTTGTTGAAGCCTGAATACACGAGCATTGAAGCATAGAACGACGATTACTTTCACTTACCCCGTAAAGGCGATTGTGTTTTGTGTCATCTAATAACTTGCTCCCGTAAAAGCAGTCAATATTCGGGATACATGCATACATATAGTATTATCGCTGCACTGGAGATAAAGCAGAGGCTGTGTCAGCTCACAATCAACACGTCGTATTCTTAACTTGTTCTAGCACTAAAACAAGCGCGATGACAGAAAGTACTAAGGAACCGTGCTCACTATGATCAGGGAAATATTTAAAACACAAAAAAATGCGCTGCTGGATTGCTATCTTAATCAACAAGGCCCTTAGTTTGTTGGCACATGCAAGAGTGGCCGGTTGATTTACTTACCCACCTATCTTATTGAAATTTATATTCCTTCATTGCCAAAAATGACCATTTAACATGGCGCTCTTGGTGTGCTCATAGTATTTTTTTCGCGTGTCTTCGTTTTACAGCGAAGTCTGCTTGAGATCACAACGACGGCCATTTTGGGCGCCGCATAGTGCTCGGTCACCACGGCCACCGATATCCGTAGGTGCTACTTTAGCAGCTACGGTAGTTACGAATTTTAGCAGTTATCAACTGTTTATTTCAGCTTTAAAAACTCCACTCGGACATATATAGAGAAGCCTAAAAGCCATACTCACAACCTTGGACTATTTTCGCGCTGTATTCCTGGACAGTTGCACAAGCGTCGTTCAAAAGCGAAAAAGCCGAAGCCTTGCTGGAGAGCCGTGGCCAACTCCCTAAAAAAACGTCAGGATATTTAACGAATAATTAAATCAGCTGTTTCGTATTGCCTGATCTCTAGCTCAGAGCTGACCAAGCTGCGCTGGCCTTGCATGCACGCAACCCACGAAAGAAGGTTATGGATTTTTTTTATATTAGGCGTTAGCGATCGAAGGGGGACTTGAAATTTGTATACCAGGTAGTAAGTAGTATACCAGGTAGTAAGGAAAGGGTCAAGCTCTGCATATTGAAGACCTGTGCGTGGTTATCAAAATTAATGTTGCGGAAAACCTATGGAAATCATTGCCATCCTCGCAGCTCAAGTAAGAGTAAGAGTATTTTTGTTAAAAGTGAGCACATCTCAGAGCTCGTTGCAGAGGCAAAGACTAAAGGCAATCAGCCTGTCAAGCACTTCTGTCCATTCGCATTTCGTGCTAAGCTTCGATATGAACACTGAAAAAAAACAGACGAAAATTGGGACTTTGGCTCCATAGAAATTGATAATACAAGCAATTTGCAATTGTATACACAAAAATTAACACTCAGACACAAAAGTTTTACATAACATATCAGGCATGAAACTGCGCTTATTAGTTTTATGAATGGTACCAGTGGCTAGTAACAAGGTATTTGTTTCTTTTTTGAAGGCTGTTCCTCTAGTTTTGGAGGTAAATTGATCTGTGAGGACATTTCTCAAATGAGCCATTTTGTACACGACAGTTTGTTTTCATATTTGGTTTTCATTCTGTGTGGTAACTTTTTCTTTTCGAAAATGGTAGTGTAATCTTTTGGCATCGCTGCATACCAAACTTTGAACAATGAAATGGTCTTTACAAAAATATATGTTGCAGAGGAACAAAAATATTTTTAAAAAGTATAGATGCGGAAAGTATAGAAGTTTTATTAGCCAGCTAGTAAATAATCGAATAAAAACACAAATTGGCAAAAAATGAAGGCGAACCCTATTGAAAATCCTGGGTTGGTGAATGCTGGAATCATCGGTGGATACGGTGGAAATAATAGTGGATATGGCGGAAATAATAGTGAATATGGCGGAAATATTAGTGGATATGGTGAAAACTATAGTGGGCATAATGGCTGATGATGGCGAGAGTGAAAAAACGGTGGAAGATGGTGGTGGTGGTGGCAAGCCAATGGTGATGACGGTGGAAAACGCCGGCTGATGACGGCCAGAGGAAAAAAATGATGGAAGATGGTGGTGGTGGTGGCGAACCAATGGTGGTCACGGAAAATGCCAGCTGTTGGTGGCGAGGCGAAACGTCTTTGGTGGAAGGCTTAGTGAGCAAGGTGGATAACGGTGGCGCGATGGAAGCTTGGTATATGATGGTGGCATGATGAAAAAGTACATGACAGTATGTAAAATCACTTATTTCTAGCGTTTCATTCTTTTATGAGCAGAGGTATGTGTTTATGATAAAAAGAAACCAACGCTGCTCAACCAAATTTCTAGCACGTTTATTTTTGATCTAGTGGTGTCAACAACACTTCAATTTTCGTGGAGCGTAAAATATGCGCTCGCAAACGTATGTTTACATTTCACGCACGTACTCACATCAGTTTTACATCCGCGATGTGTTTGTCGTGATGTTTAGAAGACTAGAGGTGGCACTGTGAACTGTGGCAATAAATGTTTTACATTAGGGCGCAATTGTCGCGAAATAAATGAACTCCAGTTCGCAATTTCTCCTTTCAATGTTAGAGCAGAACACAACGGTGACTTGATGTCACTACGCTAAAAACGCAACCATGGCAGTTCTTGCACACTCTATTGCTTGAGCCGCACTTATAGGTTAACAAAGTGCGTGCGAATATGCATAAACTTTCACTTTCGGCATGCGTCGAGATGAGCCCCCAGCGAATTCGACTTTCACCCTTCTGTTCAACCACCATGATTTCCACCAAAGGTTACTCCTACCGACAGAGCCCGTACAAGTGTTATCAGCGCTTCTGAGTTACAGAATGCAACTTTTTGACGATTATAAATGACAATAAAGCACAGCTGTCGCGTCATTTAGCCTAAATAAAGCCTTTTTTTATTGTGTACGGTGTCCGCGCAAGAAGCGACAAATATTGATGCGATGCGCTGGCAGTACTCCACCCACCAAACGTACGCCTCCTCTCGCCGACAGCCACCGATCGCACTCGCTGGCACTTCACTGGCTGTTATGCGAGAACACAGACTCGTCAATTCGTATGCTTACGAAACCAATATGATGGCATAATGTTTCTGGCGCACTGCATTCGTTTTGGCCAAGCTGTTATGTAGTTGTTCCAAACAACAGAGCAACAGCAGTGCGCTGGTACGACTGCGCTGTGCGTTGCGCGAAAAACATCACAATCAATTGTGTGGGCAAATCAGTCGAATGAGCATAGAAGCGTCGTAAAGCCTGAACAGATATCACCTCTTGAAATGAGTGAGAAACAAATAATAAACTTGGCAGTAACCACCGCTAAACTCTACCTGCTCCTCAGTCCACTGAGTTGTTTATTTTCTTGCATTTGAGATTTTAACAAACACATAGCGCTGTTGCCATTATCGCAAGCGCAATCGTTGCAGGCAGCACTTGTTCGTGTTTATCAAATGTTGAAATATTAGTACCAGGTGCAGATCTTGTAAATCTCGAGTAGCGACAAACAAAACTGAAGTGTAAGAGAGAGTTTGTGAGTTGAATACTTCTTCAGCATCACATTTGCCATGGTTAGTGTCAAGCATCAGTGGTTAGTGTGCTCAGTAAGAAATCCGAAGGTGGCTGGTTCCATTCCGTGCTGTCGCACCATTTTTTCCGGGTACTTTTCACATGGCTTTTCATCAAATATTTTTTATTATTTCCTTAGGGGCAGCTCGTCACAGTGATTCTGACGCTGCTTCGCGCTCCGGCGCTGCTGGCTGGAGCGCGCCATCCAACATCCGCTCCACCATACGCCACCATACACCATGTGCCACCAACATTTCCACCGCCATAATCCACCATTCCTAAGGTGGACGATTTTCAATAGGGCAGGTGCTGATCAAATTTGATATTCTGGCCCTAGCAACCTTGATGACTCAGATCTACTTCAACTAACGCATATTTACATACACTACTGGCACAAGGGTACACTACCGCAGGCATGGTGGCCAGCCAACATTTGCTTAATACCGAGACACTGCAAAATCATAGCCATAAAAATTTATGACTGATACTCCTTACCTCATGCGTTGAGAAATTAACAAAGACGTTCTTTTACTGCACCTGCAGGCATTTCTTGAGCGACAGTGATGTTTTCGCACTGACAGTTTGAAACTTTGGTACATCTTTTTACGCAGGGCGAGCTTCTACGGCTCAAAAACAAGGTTCTGGGCCTTCCCTCGCGTGCCCAGAGTAGAGTCATTCACGCCTTTGATCTAAAAAAGAGTCTTTGATAACGTGACACACAATCCCATTATGCAGAATTTTGTAGAATTCTATTGCGGCAGCCACATGTATAAAACAGTTTTTCCTGTCTGTGTAATGGGACAGCTAGCATCCTATGAGGGCCACACCGTTCAGACGCGAATCACCTTAAAGGTCGCAACACACCCCAAGGATCAGTTCTGTCTCACAATCTGTTTATTATTGCCCTCACAAAACTTCTACAGCAGCTCGATCAGATCTTTGATGTCGCCTATTCAATTTGCACAGGTTACAGAACGACCTGGATGACGCGAGGGTCAGATTGAGGATCGCCAACAGCAGGCAGCTTTCATGGTTACCACCTACACTCGACCGCGCATCTTCACCTGTTCGCTTCGAAAGTTCTGGGTATTTACGGGCGCTTAGCATAATGCTGACACCTCACATCATTGTGCACGTGGATGTTGTTGTCGTCCCTCAGGCGGAGCGTGCTCGCATGCTTGGCTTGCACGTTCAAACAAACGGAAAAGCGGACTACGCTGCCTCTGTTTTGCCCCCCAAAACTAAACAGATTGTCGCGATAATACCACGGTTATCAAACATGTGCTCTGGAACGTGAAAACATGACCTGCTGCGGTGGTGCAAGCCAGTATAATCAGTCGTATCACAAAGCAACTTCTTTTCCGCAAACTCTTTTATGGGGCTTGACGCCCAAAAACCACCATATGATTATCAGAGAGGCCCTAGTGGAGGGCTCCGGTAATTTTGACCACTTGAGTTCGTTAACATGCACCGAAATCTTAGCACGTGGACCTATGTCATTTTTTTCCTCCATCGAAAATGCTGCCAACGCCGCCGGAATTTCATCCCGCGACCTGCGGGTCGGCAGACGTGTCCAGTAGCCGCTAGACCACTATAGCAGGGTCTTCCCTTACACTCACTTACTCGGAGAAGGCGTGGTTTGACGTAATAGTGTGAAAGGCGACAAAGTTTGCCCCAGGCTTCTCGAACTACACTGCTCTGACGCGTCTACAAATGCTTTGAAATCATAACACACTCTGTGCACGATTCGAAGCTCAGTGGACCAACGGAAGGCCAAGCTTTTTGCTCACGCCACACTTGGCGACACTTACTCTCGCGACTGGGCTACCCAGTCTGGCACAATCACGCCAGACTGGTCCACAGGTCACATACAATCACAGGTTCTATACAATCATGTGAAGACACCGCCATCGTTGTCCAACCTTGGGTACGTGGAACCTTTAGGTGCAACCATTCCCCAGAACATGAGCCCAGAGCTAGAAAAGGTACGCCGGTGCGCCAGTGTTGGGTACCTGATGCGCATGATCAGTAACAACCCTGAAGCTTATACATTATACACCGATTCTCCAGGATACCGCAATGGGTATTCCGTGGTGGTGTTGCATGGCAACGAAGCATTACTTACAGCTGCCTCTTTGCAGAGTTCTACTCCTGCAGACGTGAAAATCTTTGGTGTTGCGCCTCTTTTCCGACGCGCGGTTGACATTTCTGAGGAGGTTTACATATTAACTAATTCACAACATGCATTCCGAGCTTTTCAGATGCGGAGCATCTAATACTCGAGTCTTGTAGTGCGGCGCCGTCCGCAAGCTTCCTCCTCCTTCTTCCACCATCTGTGCATCCCTTCCTCCTCTACACACCGCGCGCGCTTCACTCCTCCACCATCTGTGCACCTTCCTCCTCTACACACCGCGTTCGACATCTACAATTCTCCTGATTCTCCAGTGGACGCGCATGCGCCGTCGCGCTTCGAGAACATTCAACAGCTGACAGTGCATGCGCCGTCGCGCTGTATATATACTCAAGGTCAGCGCTCGCTCGCTCAGTTGCCGCTCGTCGGTTGGTTTTGTACGGCGCGTCGACGTCCAAGGTCGTGGTGAAATGAATTCCAACGAATCCACAAACACAATGATCGACGTCCCTTCGACCAGCGCCGCCCTTTCGCATACGTGTGTACGTGTTCACTCATTTAACACCCCCTCCTACAACCACGTTAACCAATTTAGCCATCGACCCAAGTAAGTCGCAATTTAACACCCCATTTCACAACCACGATAACCAATTTAGCCATCGACCCAAGTAAGTCGCACTTTAACACCCCGTTAACCAATTATATGCTCTTCATCCTCCTCAGTGTTCCCCCGAGGGAAGCTGTGGGTAATTTTTTGATGAGACGCGGATTTTTCAAAGCAGCCGCTACATCTTACTAAGATAACCACAATTGTCACATCTAGCTTACAACGTATGCACTTGCTCAGGACGCCTGGCCATGCCGCTTTGCTCTGTAATGATCGCGCTGCCACGGTCACATCAAAATTGACCCAGTATGCCGCCCGGCATGGCGAGGTCGAGAGTCCAGTTAAAGTGGGACCCACTCGCATACTGAAACATACCGCGATATTACACCAGAGTTAGGTGCAACACCCACTCTCACCGTTGTTCTCGCGAGAGGAAGAAGTGGCACTCCACCAACTTCAAACAAAAATGTTCCACAGCCTCCTCTCCTTGCATAAATTCATCTCTGACTGCTACGCATAACCTTGCCCAGGTTCTGACAGCTTACCAACATATTTCATCTCACGGCGGAGTGCACCAAAAATGTATCCCCCCCCCTTCCCGAGATCATGTGTCCCTGCTGCTCCAAAGAGCTGTGGGACGATGCCCTCTCAGATGGGCCTCCCGAGGTCCATCAGGCCTTAGTATAACAGGCCTGGTTGGTCGCCGAAATCATCATAAGTAACCTGGCCTAGTGTTCTCTCTCAGATGGTTTGGCTATGTATATCTAATAAAATGTTCTGCCTCTTGTCATTCTTCGTCTGATATTCTGATTCTTTGCTATTCCATATATTGCTTCGTTCCAATGGCGACACAGTGAGTGTTGTAATTCAATCCCTTTCCAAACACCGTTCACGCACACTGAGTGAGCCTGTGCTCTAAATGAGTTCCAAAATATTTTATAAACACACTTGCTTCAAGCAGAATTAGGATTAGAAATATTCAAAGTAATATTGAGTCCAGTGTATCCGTGCTGTGGCAAAGTGATCTTACCAAGGCACTTTCTGGTAGGCGATGAGCTGGTAACTCCGAATTGTCGTCGTCGGTCGGGCGGAGGATGTTTGGCATTTCTTCGTACGCAACCACAAATTTATCAATTGCTGCAATCCACAGTTTTCCAAATACAGGCTTGTTAAAGTGCTCCCAGTAGGGCGGAGGTGCTGGCAGCACTGTAGTGGCATGTATCGGCCTGGCAAAAGCAATCGAAAACGTCACTCGTTGTCGCGTCTACCTCGGTTCAGCGAGAAGCAGGTGTAGTAATATGGCCGTTCACCCCAATGGGGATATGGCTATTGACAAGGACACCGCGTAGTCTTGTGTATCGGTACAAGCTATGGTGGTTGGTGTTGCGTGCTTCCACGCAGTAATGGCAGAGCGAGTGTTTGTCAGAGTTTGCGCGAATTGTCTGCTTTCTATGGCGTGCAACGTTAGCGAATGCATGGGTGTAATGGCATCGGCAGTATCTTGCGATGGTATACTGTGGAAGTTGGGCGTGAATAAGCAGCGGTACGGTGAATTGCAGCAGCGCAGCTCATAGTATGTGACTCAAAGTGCACCCGCTCAGATGCTCTCATAAATGGCTGCTATTGCTGGCGTACGGTGTTAGCAATCGGCTCCATCAATGTAAATATAGATAGTGCTCAAACCACTGATAAGTATACTATGTCTCATTCTATTTTGTTTGCTACCCAGTGGTGCAGTTCAAGTGGAAAACCTAATGGGTAAGCTTAAGACTAATGTTGCATCAGGAATTGATGAAATAGGTTCTCTCGAGTTAAAATTGATATCACCGTTCATTTCTGATGTGTTGGCCTTTAATATCAATCTCATCCTTATTAACAGCGTATTTCCTAAGCAGTTTAGGGTGAGAAAAGCAACTGCACTACATGTTACAGACTGCACTGTTACAGACTGTAACAATGCTTAAATTCGCGTCGCATAGTTCGAACGACTCGGCATTACAATCCAAGAAAAAAATGAAAAAATGTGGTGTTCTGTATGAGTTTAGAAAATTGACAGATCCCACGTACAGTGGGAATCTATCATATGCGAAGCATGAATGATAAATGTTGATATGTCAGTTTAAAATCAGCACAACGTTACAAGGTGGAGCTAAATGATGCCATACATGACTTCCGTGTCATGATGTAAACGACATATCATGTTTGGATGTGTCGTTTACCATTGTCATCTATTCACGTCATGCGATACCAAATTTTGTATATGTGGAGTTAGCGAAACGGCCGTGAGCACGCTGTGAGCGTGGTATGTTGTCGTGTTCTAACATGAAACGCGTGTCAGGATTATCATGTTTGCAGCATTCCTATAATTCGTCATACATTGACGTCATGTAACACCAAATTTGGTATATGTGGAGCTAGCAAAACGGCCACGAGCGCATCATGAATGGCCCAGTATACTCCAATGTAGCGTTGACACGCGTGCACACTGGACACTGCGACGCTACGTTAGCAAAACGCAAGCACCGGCGTGAATGCGACATGCTGCATTTTGCGCCCATGCCATAGAGTAACATTACTCTATGCTGATGCGTTACCTAGACAACACTGCGTCTCCCTCCTTTCGTGACGGAGGGATGCCGGACGCGCTGAAACATGCATGTGTCAAAGCAACGCAGCGCCGCGCACGCCTGCGAGTATATGAGAGGACCGGCGCCTGGCATGGCAACGCCGGCGTGACACGAGAAAATGAACGCCGGCGCACAGGCACACCTCGTCATGTCGAAATGTGTTGGCGTCTTGACTGAGAAACGTAGGCATGTTCTCACATGACACGCGTTTTATGATTGTTATGTTTGCACAGGTCACAGACCTTCGTCATCCATTGTCGTCACGTAATACCAAAATTAGCATATGTGAAGCTCGCAAAACGGCCGAGAGCGCATCGTGAGTGTGGCGTGTAGTCAGGTTGTTACATGACACGCAGGTAGTGATTATCATCTTGCATGTGTCAATTACCTATGTCGTCCGTTTGCGTCGCGTAATACCAAGTTTGGCACTTGTGAAGCTAGCGAAATGGCCGCGAGCACATCATGAGCGTAGCGTGTAGTGAGGTTGTTACATGACACGCATCTCATGTTCATCATCTTTGCACCAAACACATACCTTCGTCATTCATTCACGTCCCGTGATACCAAATGGGGTATATGTGATGCTAGCAAAACAGCCGTGAGCGCATCATGGGCGTGACATGTAGTCACGTTCTTACATGACACGTATGTCGTGATATTCATGTTACGGTCTGTCTCTTGTGTTCACCATGCAATCACGCCATACCATACCAGTTTCGCAAGATGTCATGTGAACAGAACTACCGCAAGAACAGCATGACATTTAAATGCAAATCATGACATTCATGACACAAATGTAATGATTTTCATGTTAAAACTAGTAAAATATGTCCCTCAAACAGTCATTTTATGCAAAACCAAGTTGGTATTGATAACATTATTGAAATGACCAGGCGAGCTAAAACTCGTAAGCGACTAGATACATAGATAGATAGATATGTATATAGATAGACAGATAGATACGCTCAAAGTCGCCGAAGTTCGCTAGGAAATGCTACGCCTTTATTATATAAAGGTAGTTAGTGTGGGACTAATTATCTTACTACTCTACCACCAGTCAGGTTCAGTAATGGCATAAAAGAAGTCACAGCTTTGCCGCAAAGGCGAAGCATTGAACGCGATTTCAACAATTTGAAAGGTCACGGGCTGAAGGGAAAGCAAACCGAAAAGTGCCCCGCATTTCTCGCGCACTGAAAAGTACTCACAAGTACGGATGCATGCGAATTGGCGTCTCATTTGTTACTTCACTGAGTCTGAAAAGCGTGCGCTTTTCGCGAATGGAGACTGCGATAATTGCAGTGGCCTTTATGCGCCCGGTAACTACAGCAGAATCGTCCCACCTAAAGTCCGAGGCCAGCCAAGGCGTACGATCCTCCCCTTCTTGCCACCGCAAGATAAGGGCGCGCGAGAGAGCCGCTTCCCTTCTCTCAGCCTGGTAAAGTACGCTTAAGAGATTCGAGTGGGCGCCACTGCGCGATGTGGTGACGCCCGCTCATTGCGCCATCTTTGTGGTAATGCAGAAAACACAGCAGCGGTAAGAGGTAGACATAAATAGCCTGTCGTTTGATTAGTGTAGAACGTTTTCCGGGGTGGCTCAGTCGTTAACGCCTCGCTTTCACGATGCAGTGGTCCCGCGTTCCATTCTCCGCACCGGAGTGATTTTCTGAATTTCTTTTTCTTGCGTTTTCATATATATATATATATATATATATATATATATATATATATATATATATATATATATATATTATATATATATATATATTGTAATGAATCTGAATAACGAACGCTCTGCTGGTAATGAAGAAGACGATGATGATCGGTGGCTGTAGTAGTAGTAGTTTATTTTTTGAAACTTGGTGGTCACGATTCCACTGCCCACAGATCTTGTTCGTTCAAGCGCTGCTAGAACCACTGAACGTCAAAATAAAACATATTTTCACAACAAGAGACGTTAACTTAGATCTTCAGATAGAATTTGAGAATATTTATCCCTCTAACGCAAAGCAAATGCCATTTCAATATTTAAATGATCGGCTGCAGGATTACTTGGCGCATTTGAACTTGAACAACATAATTGCGACCGATGCATCCGTATCAAATGAAAAGGCTGGGGCAGGTATCTTCTGACGTTCCCTTGACTGGTCCTTTTCGGTTAGACTCCCAGATTACACACCAATATTCATGGCAGAATTATTAGCTATTGTACTGGCACTACGGAAACTTCCTTTGGGCGAATCGGAGGCAGTTGTAATTACAGATTCTTTTTCAGTATGTGCTGCTCTGTCTTCAGGAGCCAACTTAACACTTATGCACATGTTTCGACAACTCATACCGACAAACTTGAAAAAACTGCAGCTCTTATGGGTACCAGGTCATCGTGGCATATATCTCAATGAGATGGCGGATGCACTAGCCACAGTATCTCTTAGCGGTCCCATTATCCCGATTTTGCCTGATACGGCTTACGCGACAGCAATAAGGTTTAGAAACCTCTGTTTGCGTGAATACGACTGCTACTCATTGGATAAATATCGAGATTTCGCACATCTAAGATGCCGCTGGAATAGACAGTGGTGTGCAACACGGCACTTGGAAGTTACTTTTACAAGATTGCGTTGCAGAATTCCTCAACTGAATTATTATTTGCATAAAGTTGGTCTAAAGGCGTCACCTTTATGTCAGACTTGCCAAAAAATGGAAACGATAGATCACTTCTTTTTGTTCTGTCGCCGGTATTCTCATCAGCGGAAAAGATACTTGGTAGCTCCACTTGAAAAATTGGGATTAGAATTAAATGTGGCAGTAATTTTGTCGTTTGGCAGCATTAAATTCGGTTATAGCCACAGGGACGTCTGCTCTGCGGTATTTGAATACATAATTGAAACAAAGCGATTGCCATGTTAATCTGCCTATATATATATATATATATATATATATATATATATATATATATATAGACCCACCATTACCTCTGTCTCAAATCGCATCTGATGGCCTGCATCGCTCCCTGCTCAGATATACTCCTTTTTCGATTTTCGGCTTTCCTTTCTATATTTTTTAGCCCAAAATTACGTTTTCTTTGAAAAACCATTAGCCTTTAGTTAAGATCCTGCCGCCCGGTTCTTGGCCGATCCCCCTTTGTGGGTGTGCGCCAGAGTGTCAAGGATCATCATCATCATCATCATCAGTAGTAGCTCACGCACGCCGCTCGCCATTAGCCAGACCTGCCTGATAAAGCACATTTTGCCAAGCTGCGTCTGAACATTTTGTCGACGTACAACACCTCTATTTTAAGTGGTGGAGGAGCCGGGGTTCCTATCAACCTGGAACTTCACAATCGGACGCTACCCTCACCATTCACCATGACTGCTCCTGGCCCTTCTCAAGCTGCCTTACCAACGACAGTGGACTGTACTGGCGTGCCTCGGCAACGCGACCCACCAATTTTTTGCGGCAACGACGAACAAAGCGTCGAGGACTGGCTCGTCGAGTACGAAATCGTAAGCGCTTCCAACAAGTGGAACGCTTGCGACCAGCTCACAAACGTGCGTTTTTACTTCGCTGATGTGGGCAGCCTCTGGTTCAAGAACCACGAAGGCGAAATCACCAACTGGTCCGCCTTCAAGACCACCATCGCCGCGGTCTTCGGTCGTCCCGCCATGCGCCGGCTTTGCACGGAACAGCGTCTCCCTAGTCGAGTCCCGCGCAGGGACGAGACCTTTACAAGTTACATTGAAGATGTCTTGTCTTTTTGCAAGCGCGTTGATGAATCTCTAACCGAACGCGACAAAATCAAGCACATCATCAAAGGAGTTGGCGACGATATCTTCCAGATGCTCCTCGCTAGGAATCCACAGACCATCAACGATGTTGTCCAACTCTGTCAGGAGTACGTCGAATTGTGTAAGCAGCGTGTCTCGACGCGCAGGGCCGCTGAAGATACGGCTGAAGTTTCCGCCCTCGCGCACGACGTCGCTGCTAATCACACCGTCTAACGGCCCCACATCATACAATTCATTCGTGAAGAAGTCACGCGTCAGCTTTCTCTTGTGGCCGAAGCATCCGCGCCAGTGACCTCGTTAGACCCACGTCTACGGAAGGTCATTGAGACACAGGTCACGCAGGCACTGCCTCCATTGCCATCGGTCCCTACGCCGCTGACCTATGCTGCCGTCGTTGCTAGACCCCCAGCCCCACCTGTCTCTGGCGCATACCGGGGCACTGGGTCCTCCTACCCTACGATGCTGCCTACATACACGGCACCCCATCCCGCTTCACCCCCTAGACCTTCTGTCGTTAACCCATGGCGCACCTTGGATAATCGACCCATCTGTTTCGCATGCGGTTTTGTGTGACATATAGCACGCTACTGTCGCCGTCGCAACTTCCAGCCTCCAGACCATGGGAATTCTGCAAATTACCAAGCTGGCCAGAATCCCCAGCGCCCATCTTCTCCTATCACCGACTCATTGTCCCCACGATGCCCTGTCGATTCTCGCCGGTCGTTACCACCCCGTCGCCGATCTCTCTCCCCGATGCTTCGGCACACGAGCCCCGCTCGAGAGGAAAACTGACAGCCGCAGTTCCGGAGGCAAGAACTGCGTCGTCGTCGAAGTTTCTAAGACCTCCTCTTTGTCCGTCCAACTAAATTGATGTGCTAGTAGAAGGTGTTGCTGTACGTGCACTTGTTGACACTGGCACCGTCGTTTCAGTAATTAGTGAAAAACTGTGTCGCGATTTGAGAAAAGTTACAACGCCGCTTACGAATCTTGCTCTGCGTACAGCCACTTCCCATTTCATCGCGCCGACAGCTCAGTGCACAGCACGCGTTCTTATTCAAGTACGCCGTCAACTTTGTTGTTCTCCCACGTTCATCGTACGACGTCATACTAGGATGGTATTTCCTTTCTACCCATCAGGCCCTCGTCGACTGCGCTCGTGCTGAACTCACGTTGACGAATCTGTGGCTTGATATCGACCACCACAGTCCCTCCAAAGTGCTTGCCGCAGCAGACGTCCGTATCGCACCATTGTCCGCCATCCTAGTGCCTGGGTTTTCCCCTGCTGCCACTAACTAGTCGCTCCTGTTCCAACGAACTATAGCTAGTGTGCAACACCTAACTATCGTCCTCCCGTTTGCCGTCATCAAATTTTCCAATGGTTCGGCGGTATTTTATGCATGTAACGTTTCTGCTTGTCCGTACATGCTGCTACGCGGCGAGTTTCTGGGAAGCCTCGACACCTTAAATTGTATTTTCGAAGACCCGATCTATTCAGCAAAGCCATTTTTACCAACTTGTGCCATTACACCCGCAACTGACGCTATTTAACCTATGGGTGTATTCCGCAAGTCCATTGATTGCAACCTCACGCCTGGGCAGCAGGAACAGCTGATCAAGCTCCTACAGTGTTTTCGAGCCTCGTTTGACCACAATCAGCCTTCCTTAGGTCGAGCGTCATGTGTTGTTTACCGTATAGATACTGGTCAAGAGACGTCATTACGGCAGCGTTCATATCGTGTGTCAACTACCGAACACCGTGCCATCAATGAACAGGTTGACGACATGCTGACACGTGGCATAATCGAACCGTGAAGCAGTCCCTGGGCCTCTCTAGTTGTGTTGGTGAAGAAGAAGGACGGATCCATCAGGTTTTGCGTGGACTACCGGCGTCTCAACCGAATCACGCGCAAGGATGTCTATCTGCTGCCACGCATTGACGATGCCTTGGACTGCCTACCGGGAGCCGCATTTCTCTCTTGTTTAGATCTGCGCTCTGGATACTGGCAGGTACTCATGGTAGAGGCCGATCGCGAAAAAACTGCTTTCATCATGCCCGACGGGCTTTACGAATTCAGTCATGCCCTTCGGCCTCTGCAACGCGCCAGCTACTTTCAAGCGAATGATGGACTCTATCCTTCGAGGCCTCAAATGGAACGTTTGCCTTTGTTATTTAGATGACATTGTCGTCTTTTCAACTGATTTCGCAATCCATTTAACCCACCTCGAGAAAGTCCTCGCGTGTATTTCTGCCGCGGGGCTGCAATTGAATCTGAAGAAGTGCCATTTCGCCGCTCGAAAGCTTACGATCCTTGGCCACGTGGTTTCAAAAGACGGCATTCGTCCTGATCCTGCCAAACTTACAGCCGTTTCAGCGTTTCCCAAACCGACCACCATGCAAGAGCTCCGAAGCTTCATAGGCTTTTGCTCTTACTTCCGGCGCTTCGTCCGCAATTTCGCGACGATCATCGCTCCTTTGACCAAGCTCCTCACCGGCTCTAGAGACCTTTCAGCCTGGTCTGCCACCTGTGATGGTTCTTTCAACGAACTGCGCCGCCTCCTCACGTCACCGCCTATTCTGCGACACTACGACCCATCGGCACCCACAGAGATCCACACCGACGCTAGTGATATCAGGCTAGGCACTATTCTTGCACAGAAGAAAGACGGCTTCCAAGAGTACGTGTTGCCTACGCAAGCCGAACTCTTAGCAAAGCCGAAACCAACTATTCTGTCACTGAAAAGGAATGCCTCGCCATTATTAGGGCGATAGAGAAATTTCGACCTTACGTGTACAGACGCCCTTTTGACGTCGTGACTGACCACCACGCTGTTTTCTGGTTGTCGTCACCGAAGGATCCAAGCGGTCGCCTCGCCGGATAGGCATTACGCCTCCAAGATAATAATATTCGCGTGGTCTATCGCTCCGGCCGGAAACATTCGGACGCAGACGCCCTATCCCGTTCGCTTCTACCCCCTGACCCGGACTGCTGCGAAAGTCTAACCTGTGATGCCACTGCCGTCACCATCGCCGACATGCCATCTGAGCAACGCAAGGATCCTTGCGTTGCTTTGATTCCAGACATCCTTGCTGGGCGGACGGCTCCCCCCCTTCTCGCACGTTGCTTCGGCAAGTCGAGCACTTTGCCACTCGCGACGACGTGCTGTACCGACGCAACTACGCACCCGGTGGACGTCAGTGGCTACTCGTGATTCCACGCCATCTGCGATCCGAAATTTGTTCCACGTTTCATGACGACCCCCAATGTGGCCACGCAGGTTTCCTGAAGATTTATTCTCCCCGCAGGGGCGCCTGCGCAAGCAGGCGTTTGGTGTGTAGCGACACCACGGACCCGAGCTAACGGGGGAGTTTTGACTCCCTCCCACGCCTAGCCGTGCGTGGCTGAGCCGTGTCCGGGGAAAAGGGGATCCTGGGGGTTGAGCCGACGCCGGGTGATTGGACCTTAAAGGCCCCCCGGCAGAGGCAACACACCCCTTTGGCCCTGGCTTCACGTAGACGGCACCTCTGGGCTGACCCACCCAGGGGAAATCGGCAGTCGCCTTTTGCTATTTCTCTCTCCCTATATCTTCGTCTTTTGTTCTCACTTTACATCTTTCCTGTCTTCTCCTCACTTCATTTTACTTCCGTTTTTTCCTGGCGGCAAGGGTTAACCTTGTGTGGCTATCCAAACTAGGGTAAACCTTATTGGGTTATAGTAACTGCGTACTGCTGGCGTTGCGCAGACATGCTCACATGCCCTGCCACGTCCCCTTGTTGGACTCCGTGGTGGGTGGTAGGCGCTGTTACCGAAAAATCCACATTTTCCCATGGGATCCTCGACCCCCTCTCTAACTGATCGTGCCTCGAAAAGGGTACGCACCGACGCAACTCTACTACTTTGGCCCAAAAACAGAGAAACTTTCCAAAATACCATGTTCTCCACTGCGAACAATCATCTACAAAAGCTAGAACAATCTCACCCTTCCTTGTAGCTAAGTGCTTGAGAGAAACCATTGAAACCGGTTATAAGGCCACGAAGATGGCAAGTGGTGATCTGCTTCTCGAACTAAAAGACAAAGAACAGTACAATAAACTCTCGCACCTTGTAGCCTTTGGTAACATCCCCGTCTCGGTGAGCGCACATCGTACTATGAATACAGTGAAGGGCGTGGTATCGGACGAAGACTTGATGACACTGAGTGAAGAAGAGCTTCTTGATGGATGGAAGGACCAAGGTGTGATACATGTCCAGCGCATCAAAATCAGACGTAACAACAATGAAATAGCAACAAAGCAGTTGATACTCACTTTCAATTCAACCACTTTACCTGAAAGTCTCGAAACTGGCTATGTAAAACTCCATGTCCGACCTTTCATTCCAAACCCGAGGCGTTGTTTCAAATGCCAGCGATTTGGTCATGCATCCCAGAGCTGCCGAGGACAGCTGATGTGTGCTAAGTGTGGCACAACCGGCCACAGCGCTGATGAATGTAGTCATGACGAGGTCCTCTGTGCTAACTGTGAAGGTAGTCACCCCGCATACTCCAGAGCGTGCCCAGCCTGGAAAAGAGAAAAGGAAATAATCACTATAAAAGTTAAGGAAAATATCACATTCAGGGAAGCAAGACAACGGGTCTCGTTATCATTAGCACTAAAACACCTTTTGCCGAAGTGGTGCAACGAGGGGCGGCACCACAAAGGCCCTTGGCAGTTGCCCGGACCGCGCCTAGCGTGCCGAGGCAAACGCCACAAGCCCCCATGGGGGGAGCAGCCTCGGCTGCCCCACCCTCCTTGAATACAGCCCCACCGAAGGCTCCTGTGAACCTTGGCAGCAGCCAGGGCACCACACAAACTAAAGAGGTCCCCTCGACCTCCAGCCCGGTGGGGTTTAAGGCTCCGTCTGTTACGACGAAGCCTACAACGAAAACATTATCTGTCGCCTCTCCTGAGGCGATGGACACTTCAACTGCACCGGCGCAGACTGCGCCAAAGGAGCGGCGGGGTTCCCTCGACCGCTCTGAAAAGACAAAACGGTAATTACAGGGCCTTCTAAAGGCTCTGTAAGATAAATCACTTCTCTCTTTAGACACCAGCCACACTCATTTTGTACACACAGCACTTCTTTACTCCCATAATGGAGACACAAATTATACAATGGAACGTCAGAGGACTAACTTCGAAACCTCGACGATGTCCAAGAACTTCTACACAAACATTCTCCAAAAGTGCTGTGTGTACAGGAAACACACTTAAAATCCAAGAATACAAGTTTCTTGCGTCAATATGTTGTCTTCCGAAAGGACAGAGATGATGCTGTGGCGTCATCTGGTGGTGTAGCCATTATAGTTAATCGAGGAGTAGCATGCAGTCATCTACCACTACTAACACCCCTAGAGGCAGTGGCTGTTCAAGCAGTTCTATTGAATAAGCTCGTCACCATCTGCTCTCTATACATACCGCCGCAACACCGCCTGGAAAAACATGATTTCCAGTCTTTAATAGATGAGTTACCAGAACCTTATTTGGTTCTAGGGGACCTGAATGCGCACAGCGGTTTATGGGGTGACTGTCGATGTGATGCACGAGGTCGTCTCATTGAACAGTTCCTCTTTTCATCAGGTGCTTGTCTGTTGAATAGAAAACAGGCAACATATTATAACCTTGCAAACAATACTTACTCCTCCATAGACCTGAGTATCGCATCTCCTTCACTTGTACCATTGCTTCAGTGGAAAGTCATAAAAAATCCATACGGAAGTGACCATTTTCCTTTAGTTTTGAGTACACCAATAATATATGAATGTCCTCCACATGTTCCCAAATGGCTGGTAAACAAAGCCGACTGGGAACAATTTCAAAAGCTTACTCACTTAAATTGGACTGACATATGCGGATTAGGCATAGATGAAGCTGTTCAGTACTTCACGGCCTTTCTTACTGACGCAGCAGCCAAGTGCATTCCACAATCGTCTGGACTGCCCGGCAAACGACATGTCCCGTGGTGGAATACTGAGTGTCAGAATGCGCGAAAGGAACAGAACAGGGCATGGAGGTTGCTGCGAAACTCGCCGACGGCGGAAAACCTTGAGAGCTTCAAGAAAATAAAATCTCGAGGCAGGAGAACGCGTCGGCAGGCCAGAAGAGAAAGCTGGCACAAGTTTTTATCAGGGATAAATTCATATACACAAGAGGCCAAAGTCTGGAACATGGTTCGTAGGGTAGCAGGAAGAAAAGCACACTCACTCCCACTTGTAAACACTCAGGGTGATACCTTGGAAGATCAAGCAAACTACCTCGGTGCGCACTTTCAACAGGTATCCAGCTCGTCCCACTATACTGACACTTTCCAAAAATACAGAACAAGAATAGAGAAGCTGAAACTCGAACACAAAACCACTAGATACGAGGCATATAACCAAGCCTTCAGTCTAGCTGAGCTCCGAACATCTCTAAACTCCTGCAGTACTTCTGCCCCAGGTTCTGACCGTGTGGTGTATGAAATGTTAAAAAACCTACCAGCAGAAACACGAAAAACTCTACTCTGTTTGTACAATGCTATCTGTTTTTCTGGCACTATCCCTATCTCCTGGAAAGAGGCTATTATTATTCCCATTTTGAAAGAGGGCAAGGACCCTTCTTTAGCTTCAAGTTATAGGCCTATTGCACTTACAAGCTGCTTGTGCAAAGTCTTCGAAAAAATGATAAACTGCCGACTTGTACATATCCTTGAAACAAACAATTTGCTCGACCCATTTCAGTGCGGATTTCGAGAAGGTAGATCCACCACAGACCACCTTGTTCGTATCGAGGCACAGATCAGAGACGCTTTTGTCCATAAACAATATTTTCTCTCTGTGTTCCTCGATATCGAAAAGGCGTATGATACAACATGGCGTTTTGGAATCCTAAGAGACCTGTACCACCTTGGTGTGCGCGGAAGAATGTTTCATATAATCGAAAGTTACCTGTCAAACCGGACATTCCGTGTCCGTCTGGGCAGTGTGCTCTCTCAAACATTTGTCCAGGAAACAGGCGTGCCACAAGGTGGTGTGCTTAGTTGCACACTTTTTCTCATCAAGATGAATTCCTTGCACTTGTCCATCCCTCGCAATATGTTTTATTGTACATATGTCGACGATGTCCAGCTTGGCTTTAGATCTTGCAATCTGGTAATGTGTGAGCGACAGGTTCAGTTATGTTTAAACAAGGTCTCCAAATGGGCAGAGGAAAACGGATTCCGACTGAACCCACAAAAGAGCACGTGTGTCTTGTTCTCTCGAAAGAGAGGCATGCACTCGGAACCTGACATTCGACTGAACGGGCAACGTCTGTCTGTCAAAGCCGAGTATAAATTCTTAGGCTTAATCTTGGACAACAAGTTGACGTTCATACCGTACATCAAGTATTTCAAAACAAAATGTTTAAAAGCCATGAATGTTATTAAGGTGTTGTCACGTACTACCTGGGGCAGTGATAGGCAATGCCTCATGAACCTCTATAAAAGCCTCATTCGCACCCGCTTAGATTATGGGGCCGTTGTCTATCAGTCTGCTACTCAAAGTGCCTTGAAGATGCTGGACCCCGTGCACCATTTGGGCATCCGCCTTTCTACGGGTGCTTTTCGCACCAGCCCCGTAGAAAGCCTTTATGTTGAGTCAAATGAGTGGTCGCTTCATCTGCAAAGAACCTACATGTCCTTTGTATACTTCCTTAAGGTGAAAGCAGACAAGAGGCACCCCTCATACTCTACAATTAATGACTTGTCGAGCTCCATTCTTTTTCAAAACAGGCCTTCAATGAGGCAGCCCTTCTCAGTTCGCCTGAAGGGTCTAGCTGAGGACACTGGACTGTCACTCGAACACAGTTTAATGGCTCCTGTAGCATACCCGCCACCGTGGCAGTGGCAGACTATAGACTGTGATGTGTCTTTTTTAGAAGTTACAAAACATGCGCCCATTGCTCATATCCGAACATATTTCCTGGAACTTCAACAGAAATACACACGTCCTGAGTTTTTTACAGATGCCTCTAAGTCTAACTCCTCTGTGTCCTACGCTGCTGTTGGCCCCTTCCTTTTCGGATGCTGGCCCTCTACATCCAGGCACAAGTATCTTCACAGCGGAAGCTTACGCGATACTTGTGGCAGCTAAACACATTAAACAATTACAAATACAAAAGCAGTAATTTATACAGACTCCCTCAGTGTGGTAACGGCTCTGCACAGTCTTAAAAAACAAAAAAAACCCTGTCCTTGTCTCACTTTACTCCATATTTTGCACACTTTACACACTCAACCAAAATGTTGTGGTGTGCTGGGTGCCAGGGCACCGTGAGATCCAAGGCAACGTGAGGGCGGATCAGCTCGCTGCATCCGTCCACAAAAACACTGCCCCTACATCCATATCGATCCCGGTCCTTGATCTGAAGCACTCTCTCAAACGAAACCTCAGGGACTACTGGCAGAGCAAGTGGGATACACACACACAAAACAAACTACACGTTATCAAGCCACACCTTGGCCAGTGGCCACCAGTATCAAAATCACGTCTAACAGAGGTAACACTAACAAGACTCAGGATAGGACACATATACACGACACACACACATCTTTTGTCTGGTGGTGATCCACCATTGTGTGATAAATGTGGTGAGGCATTAACAGTTATTCACGTTTTAATTGAATGTAATCATTTAGACACTCTAAGAAGACAACACTTCCCACTACCCTACCGACAACATATACCTTTACACCCTGCAATGTTCGTCGGTAGGGAACCGCTTTTTAGTCACAAATCATTATTAGCGTTTTTAAAGAAAATTCATAATTTTCATATCATATACCCGGGCATACCGTAGCATGACCTCTCTAGAGAGGTTTCTGCTGCGGTGGCTACACAGGAAAGCACTTGCCTCACGACCCTTGCACGCAAGGGTACTAACGTGTGAGGTACTTGTGCTAATGCCATACATGTCCACCATCGTTTTTCATTATCACCAACTTTTGTCACCTATTCACACCATGCACACCTTTCACGGCATAGTCATGATTTTATTACTTGTATGTTTTACCCGCTTTACTGCGAGGAATTTTATGGCCCCTATACAGCCGCTAATCACAACCATTGTCCACATTCCTGTCTCATGAACTGGCGCTCTTTGGCCATCAAATGGCCCTTGCGCCAAAAAACACCATATATCATCATGAAGATTTATTCTCGCATACGTCTCCGATATTACTGGCGTGGCATGTACCGTTTTATACGACAATACGTTCGGGCCTGCTCGACGTGCCAGAGAAGAAAAACTCCCCCTTGTCACGCCAGTGGTACCTTGCTACCCTTACCATGCCCATCCCGACCATTCGACCGCGTCGGCATCGATATCTATGGTCCCATTCCCAACACTGCTGACGGTAACCGTTGGATCATAGTTGCCGTCGACCATCTCACGCGGTATGCCGAAACTTCATCCCTTCCCTCGTCTACAGCAAAAGACGTTGCAACTTTCGTTCTTCACAACATCGTATGACGTCATGGAGCACCTCGGGAGTTACTGAGCGATCGTGGTCGCGTATTCTTGTCAGACGTCATCACAGCATTGCTGCGTGAAAGCAACGTCATTCACCACACTACAAGCGCCTATCCTCCCCAGACCAATGGAATGACAGAGCGCTTCAGCCGCACCCTTGGTGACATGCTGTCTATGTATATCTCGTCAGACCACTGCAATTGGGACCGAGTGCTCCCGTTTATCACGTTCGCTTATAATACCGCCATTCAAAGCACTACTGGGTTCTCTACTTTTTTCCTCCTTCACGGACGCGAA
This sequence comes from Rhipicephalus annulatus, assembly GCA_013436015.1. NCBI lineage: Eukaryota > Metazoa > Arthropoda > Arachnida > Ixodida > Ixodidae > Rhipicephalus > Rhipicephalus annulatus. The sequence continues at coordinate 39,069 of WOVY01000536.1, read as the reverse complement.
CCTTCTTGCACTATGAACACCATTCTTTCGTACAAACTTGACTCCTCAGAGTCCACGACTTTGTCTCAAGCCGCTACATACCCTGAAGAATGCCGCCAACTGGCAAGATCATTCACAACCCAAGACCAAGGACGCCAAAAGCGCCACCATGACGCATCAAATAACACTACTTCCTACGATCCAGGTTCACTCGTCTGGCTGCATGTCCCTTCTGCTACACCTGGCCTTTCTACCAAGTTGGTCCCCAAGTATCACGGCCCATATCGTGTGCTACAAAAAACGTCACCAGCGAATTACCTCGTTCAGCCACTGAAACCATCTTCTGACTAACGTCATTGTGGCCAGCGAATTGTCCACGTCTCGAGACGTAAGCCCTGCTACGACCCTCCCGTGTTTACTTGTCCATAGGTCTCCAGGATGGCTCCTCATTTCTTGTGGAGTAGTTGTAATGAATCTGAATAACGGACGCTCTGCTGGTAATGATGAAGACGATGATGATTGGTGGCTGTAGTTGTAGCTCGCGCAGGCCGCTCGCCATTAGCGCAGACCTGCCTGATAAAGCACATTTTGCCAAGCTGCGTTTGAACCTTTCTCGACGTACAACACCACTATTTTGATATATATATATATATATATATATATATTCGTATACATATACGGTGCATGACATCGACGCCGACACCAACAGCAAAATACAGCCGACAGTGCCCATGTAATTGCTATGGCAAAAAAATCACCCATTTGACCCTAATGCGTGCAGAGTTTCTTTTTTTGGTTGAAATTGTTGCGAGCACAGAAAAAAAATACTTTTCACGTGGGTCCTCAAACGCGGCACGTCGAGCGATCGTCGAACATGAGAGTTTATCCAGCAAAGTCATTATCTGCAGCAATATGCAGAGAAGTGAATAAATTAATTATTACTTTTCAGGAATCTTCAGAAAGGACACCGAGGACACTCAGGAAGGACTAAGAGTTTCAGGCAATTCCAAGAAACAGGCATCTTGTTTCGCTTCTTCGAAGTTCGCGTACATATTGTGCTCGCCGTGACTTAGGAAGGGTGATGATAGTAATAATTTAGCGAACAATCGCGCTATATCTATTCTTCCAAAAATAAAAAAAACTTGTGAAAGAATACTTCGCATAGACTTGCATCCTTTTTTAAGCGTCAAATATTACCAATATTCAGCATGGTTTTGAAAAACTAAATCAGCTGAACAAGCGCAATGTTTATTAAAGTAGGAAAACCGATACCACAGAGAATAAAAAATATACACTTGGGCTCTTCCTTAATACTAAGAAGCCATTTGACAGCATACAATACTGAGTATCCAGATATGGGGTGTGTGGAGCCGCACTACTGCTGTTAAAAAGTTACCTGGAAGAACACTAGCACGCTGTATAAATCAACAATGCAATGTAAAAAAGAATCAAATTGAACCAAGCAGTACCCCAAAGATGCATACTAAGGCCTGGGGACTGTTCCTCGTTTTTACAACCGATATCGTTGACATATCAGAATCCCCTCAACCTATTATTTATAATATACACTCACAATACCTATGTCTCCTTTTCACCTGACAATTATTATCATTTGAAATCATTGTAAATAGCTATTTATGCCACCTTTCAAATTCTTTTCTTGAAAATAAACTGCACTTTAGTACGAGAAAGCAACATATATGATATTCCAGCCAATAAACAGTCCTACCAGTATTATAACTCTAAAACTTGAGAAGAAAATTGCGGGGCATTATCTCGATAGGGATCTTGAAGAACTACGCAAACTTAAACGGTTGTTATGTAGATGTCGAATTCCATATTGCATTACACCTTGTGTGGCTAGTCGGGATACTTTGGCGTGAAGCCTGTAGTGATAAAACGAAGTTGAAGCTTTTTGAGGTGGCCGGATGCATCGTTTCTGTACATATGTGTTTAGCGATGCAAAGTGCGTTTTGGTAACAGATGCGAAGTATCGACCATGCTTTCGCAGTACCGAGGGCACCTGAAAGACGCTCGCAGAAACGCTTCCAGTTGTTCCGGACGAGGTGCTGCCCGTATTCTTGTGCCCTGTGCGAAAGTTGGTCGATATGCCGGCGAGCCTCACAACTGAGGCGTTGGCACTTCCAAACGCGTGATCCGTCTATTTGCTTTCCACATAGGCAGAAAGTGCGGGTCCACGTCATGTTTTGCGGTTGTGATAACGAATTCATGCGTACACGCATCTAGGTTACCAGAAAGGAACTCTAGTCGTTTTTCATACTCTGATTCTTCGGGGAGGTTCTGTCAGCACTCTATGAACGCAACCTGTCCTTTATATGCACCTTCCGCTCGGAACAGCATACATTGTGTAGTGTAAGTATAGTGGCCGCAATATAGTGGTCACTGCCAAGAAGTTCGTCGAGAAAATTGTGTGCTGTTACTGTTCCTGTGTTAGTGCAAAAAGTGAGGTCGGGGCCTTTGTCGCGCAAGACAGTGCTCCTTGTGCGGGTAGGGTGTTCGAAATCTGTTTGCGACGTGTATTACAAGTTGCATATATCATCCCAGAGCCTAGTTCTGTTGACTGCAGATTTTCGGTACCCTCAAACTATGTGCTCAGCGTTGACGAATCCGCACACACAGAGGGTGCGTTCAATACGCCCAAATTTGATGAGTAATTGATGAAATGTGTGCAATAGTGAGGAGAACTATACACGTTGAATATCCAGAAACTGGAACTTTTCTTACAATGCATGATAATTTCAAGGAAGGATTAGATGAGAAATATTGATGCGTGTAGTGTAGATGTTCCATGGGATGTTTTTCGAAAGTAAGGTTCCAGCGGGTGGGGAGTTACAAGCAAAAGAGTTGAAACCAGGTAGAGTAAGCTAGCAGCTCGGCTCCTGTAGGCAAATACATCTGGAGCAGGCGTGTAGCCAGAAATGTTTTTCGGGGGGGGGCACCATTTTGATTTCGGGAGGGACAGTACTTTAAAATGACCAATTCTCGCTTTTCATGACATGGCGAAAAATTTCGAGGGAGGGTATGGGCACGTGTTCGGTGTGCCCTCCCTTGGCAGTGCCCCTGATCTGGAGGTTTGGTATTCATAGCAATGTAGTGTTGCAGGGAGGCCCTCTTTTGTCGGTATCTCCGGCAGTTTCATTACTATACAACGATCTTCTGCTGGTTAAGACGCACCGTCATCATCGTGAGAGGAAGTGGCCGGCCCCGCCGCAATGATCTAGTGGATAAGGCACTCGGCTGCTGACCCGCATGTCACGGGATCAAATCCCGGCCGCGGCTGCTGCATTTCCGATGGAGGCGGAAGTGTTGTAGGCCCGTGTGTTCAGCTTTGGGTGGAGGAGGAAGGAGGAAGCAACAAAAAGGGAGAAGGCAGGGAGGTTAATCAGAAAGACATCCGGTTGGCTACCCTACACTGGGGGATTAGGGAAGGGGACAAGAAAGACAAGAAAGACAGATTTTGGGTGCACGTTAAAGAATCCCAGGTGGTCGAAATTCTCGGAGGCCTCCCACTACGGTGTCTCTCATATTTATATGGTGGTTTTGGGACGTCAAACCCCAGATATCAATGATCAATCAGAGGAAGTGGCCGGGCGGTAGTATGGGTGCGTCCGCTTTGCCCCTGTGAGTGGTGGCTGGGACCGCACGGCTTGAGAATCTGGTAGGTTAGCAATAGGCGCGAAGCGTAAGACTACCTCACTGAAGAGGGAGTGCATGCGCTAATTTGGTGCCTGTATGACTGCAATTATATCCTGCCGAAGCGCTAGAGACTGCTGCTTTACACTTTCTATAGCTGCTGAATTCTGGTGTTTGTATGCTCTTTTGCTGACTCCAGATGCGCATGCATCTCTGCGTAACTCACTTCCAAGTGACAGCGTAGCTGTGTGATTTTTTTGAAAAGAATCTGAAATGGTGTTCGGCGGTGGAAGGGGGCAAGATGTGCTACGTGGTGAAGGTTGAGGTTGGTTGAGCTGTCCAGGACTCTGCCCTCAAGGTACCTCCAGAAGTACCGCCTTGGGATTGCTGGTCCCCGAAGTCTGTGCTTTCTGATTTTCCCTGGTAGCTGTTGTATTTGCCACCATTTTTAGGAGTACCCTTTTTATAGGGTGACAGGGCGCATTTGATGTCGGGCTAGCAGGGAACTTCGCCTCAATGCTTCACAAAATAATGGGAACGGGATCGGTAAGGGGCTTCAATTTTCTCCGTATCTTGGAGCAAGATGTGGAGGGCGTGTTCGAACGGGACCACCTATTCGTCAGCGGCGTTGCAGAAGCATCAGTAGTCAACAATGATGGAGGAGCCTTATCGTTGGATTTGATTAATTGAAACTGTTCCTCGTCGATGTCTTATTTTAACTCAGGATCTGTTGAAAAGCTGTCAATAGCGCCGCAGGCACTGTGAGTCTGTTGTGACATGATACCCTTCACAGTATTTGCACTGTGGAGAGCACGGGTGCGATTGGGTTTAAATTATTGATGCCGCAGTGATAACAAATAGTGATGTCCGTAGGGGGCAATTGTCAGCTTGGTGTTCCGACTTGTGGCATGTTTTGCAGACCTGGTGCGGGGGGCGCTATAGGAGGCAGCGCAGTTCTGCTTCGAGGAAGCGGACGAAGAGAAGCACACGACTGCCTTTTAAAGTGACTAGTGCAATGAAATATTCTTCTGACCCATCATGCGAGCGTGTATTATCTGGAGTCCGGTCGGTTGCATTTTCTCTACCAGCCTATGTGAAATAGTACCTGGTTCCAGCCTCGGAGCAATATCCTTGCACGAATCGCTGCGCGGTGCCAGATATGCAGATAATAGTGCGTGGGCCAAATGACAGCTCTTGGACTTCAAAAGGGCGTTCGTGACATGAGATTATAGAATCCTTATGATCACCAAGTTTTGTTCTGGTCAGGTTCGTAAGATGTGGCTTCTGCGATCTCATTCTGCGAACTCATTCTAGCGGCAGCCCAAAGGGCGGCGGTCAAGGTTGGTCTGGGCCATAGATCCACACTGAGGCCTCCGAGAGGATGCAGGCCAGTCTTTGCATCTCTGAATGAAAGAGGGGGTAGGCGCTTCGCCACACTCGTCCTTGGCCTGACCTGAAGGTTCTGCGAGTCAGTTGGGAGAGGCGACGCTGCTTCGAGAGCTGCGGCGTTGCGAGCGCGTCGCTTGTTGCAGACCACCTTCCACGAGCCACCCTTGTTTACGTCCTCCTACATTTTGTTCGTGATGTCGGTGAAAACGGTGGAATCTTCGCCTGTGCCTTCACCAAATTGCTGGTCATTTTTATGTCCTTTGATAGGAAGAGTAGTAGCGTAGGGGTCCGGCGATGCCCTGATAGCATATGCCTTGTCAATGTCAGTTAGTGTCTCCTCGGCATCGCTAATCATCGTAGGTGTCATTTTCTCGCAGTCTCTTGCAGAAACGGTGCATAATAGCGACAATAATCTTAAACGCTGCCTGTACCGAAGGTCATGATGGCTGTCATCAAGAGTGCGAAATGGAACGATGCCCACTGCAAGCGGCATGCATCAGCGTCACAGCGCCAAGGCAGTACTGATACTGGCTCCCTTAGGCTCAATGCGGCGTTCGCCCTTTCGTGATCCTGAAGACGTGTGAATAAGGTAAAAATACACTCACAGTGTCCACAGAGGCACTCGGGAGCTCCGGTAACTAGGGGTATCGAACAGCACAGACGAATCGGATGCCACACTTGTGTATCATCTGAAAAAGAAGTTCGGATGCCACACTTGTCTATCAGCTGAAAAAGAAGAAACACGTCAACACAATGTGAAAACCTGGCGGTGGATCCCAAGAACGACAAGAACCTGTTTACTTTCAGCATGCGTCTGTAGCACAATGAAGAGCGCTAGAAAAACCACATATGCATACACAGGGCAAGTGTTGACTAACAACCATGATGGTTGTGATGGGTTATGAACGCGCCAAAAATGCCTACTATGGAGTATGCGGTTAGGTTCAATTTTGAATGCGAAGCGTTTCTTAGTGAACTTTGGCTATTTTGAGTCTATCTATCTATCTATCTATCTATCTATCTATCTATCTATCTATCTATCTATCTATCTATCTATCTATCTATCTATCTATCTATCTATCTAGCCGCCTAAGACTTTTAGCTCTCCTGGCTGTTTCGATAATGGTATCGACACCAAACTTGGTGTAACATAACATTACTGCATGAAGAACATATTCTACTAGTCATAACTTAAAACTGTGACGTGTAAGTCTTGAATGTCATAATTTACAATTTATGGTCGTGCACTTCTTGCGGTGGTTTCGTTCACATGGCTTGTTGCAAAACTGGTAGGGTATGACATGATTGTACGGACAACACAAGCGACAAATTCAAACACGAAAATCATGAGATGCGTGTCATGTGACAACATGACTACATGCCACGCTCAAGATGCGCTCACGGCCATTTCGCTAGAGTCACGTATACCAAATTTGTCATTACGGTACGTGAATAGATGAAGGTATGCGACTGCTGCAAACATGATTATCATGAGATTAGTGTCATGTAACACTATGACTACATGCCCAGCTGATGATGCGCTGGCGGCCGTTTCGTTAGCTTCTCTTATACCGAGTTTGGTATTACAGGACGTGACTGGATGACGAAAGTATGACTGGTGCAAACATCAAAATCATGAGTGGCGTGTCATGTAACAACATGACCACGCTACCCTCATGATGCGCTAGCAGCCTTTCACTAGCTTCACATGTACCAAACTCGGTATTACACGATGCGAACGGACGACATAAGTAAATGACACATCCAAACATGATAATCACGATATGCGTGTCATGTACCAACATGACTACTTGCAACATTCATGATGCGCTCACGACCTTTTCGGTAGCTTCACATATGCCAAATTTGGTATTACGTGACGTCAATAGATGACGAAGGTATGTGACTAGTGCAGACATGATAATCATGAGGTGTGTCATATGAGAACGTGACTACATGCCACAGTGAAGGCACCAATACATTTCGACGTGACGCGGTGCGCGTGCTCACTGGCGTTCATTTCGCCGTGTCACTCCGGCGTTGCCACGCCAGGCGCCGGTCCTGCCGTATACTCGCAGGCACGCGCTGTGCTGCGTTGCTTTGACGCACGCGCGCTTTAACGCGTCCGGCGTCCCTCTGCCAGGAAAAATGAGACGCAGAGTTGTCTGGGTAACACGTGCGCGCTAAATGCCGCATGTCGCATTTCGTGCCTGCTGCCATTGGGCCACGCCCACGGACGCTGGTCGCACCGGTTGCGCCTGGCGTTAGACAATAGAGTGCTGTTGTTTTTCTAACGTAGCGTTGCTGTGCCCAGCGTGCGTGCGCGTCAACGCTACATTGGAGTGTATTGGGTCATTCATGATGCGGTCGCGGCCGTTTTACTAGCTCTACTTATACCAAATTTGGTTCTACGTGACGTCAATGGATGAATAAATATATGACTGATGCAAACACGATAATCCTGGATGGTGTGACATGTGAGAACATGACAACAAACCGTGCTCATAGAGTGCTTGCGGTCTTTTGCTAGCATCACATTACTAAATTTGCTATCACTGGACGTGAATCAAGGACGAAGGTAAATGACACATCCAAGCATAATAATCATGACACAAAAATCATGTACTGGGATCTTTTAACTCCACGTTGTATTGTTGTGCTGATTTTAAAATGACATAACAACCTTTCTCATTCGTGCTTCGCCAGTCATCAATTCCCAGTGTATGTGGGATCTGCCATTTATTTCGTGTGCTTTCTCGTGCTTTTTTGTGTGTGTGTGATCGTGTGTCGGGGGTAGCTAGCCTGATGTTTCCTGCGATCGAGTACGATTCGTGGGTGCGCGCATTTGTTGCAGATGTTTTTTTACTGGTGTGACGCCGCGAAGCGGTTGTGTGTCGCTGAGCAGCTCGAATACAAAAAAAAACGCTTCTTGGAAATACAACTTATTCCCCTGTGATCTGCAGTGTCGAGAAGAGTATCGGGGGTGCGTAGTTTTTGTAATAGAGTACTTAGTTTCTCAAAAACGAGCGCTCTAAGACACGCACCACCGCCTCTATACGACAGCATCAAATCTCCTCTGCAAACGTTTCCTACATGGGCGCTCGCAACAAAACAAGAAAACAAGCACCGACAAAATGTACGCAGGGCATGCCATTACAACCCACACACGCAACAGGCAATTAGCACAGACGAGGAGAAATCAACCCATTAAAGCGCGGCCTGTTTTGGGGGCAATAGTTTTTGCAGATAAACTGGCGAGACAAAACCCTTTTCCCTGGCTGCAACCCTGGTACGTACGTGCTACGCGCCGTGCGATTAGTTGGAAAGTTTGCGAATTCAGGAAAGATCTAAACTAGAGGTGTCCGAGGATATGACGGGTGGTAAACTTGGCCAAAACGTAGGGATGTTTGAGTGGCATAAGTGAGCAGTATAGTACAGTCAGTCAATGTTGAAGAACCAATTAACGACACCAATGAAATACTCTGTTGTAGAGTAACGCTGGGACGACAACCAGCACTGGAGTTCGTTTTAGCGTTTCTGTGAAGAGAAATATTCAAGACACGTTTGAAGAACTTCGGAGTACACACTTGTGGTGAATATTTAAGGGCGCGAAATATTCTTGTGCAGTTTACGATGCGTGAGATTGCAAGTGTAGTGCGGTAAGTTTGTTCCCGTTGTTTTAAATGCATTCAAAGGGAGTTTATGAGTGGTAATTGGTACCAGCCAAGTGTGCAACCTCGTGGCATGGCTTTACTGAGTATTCATGTTATTTTTGTGTCTTAAAATCTTCATTATAACTCGGTTTTAGACCACAACCGTTCTTGTTCATCCACTACAGAAAAAAATTGGCCACGAATCTGCATGTTACGCTGCAAATTTCGTCGAAAGACGATAGCCTAGCGTCTAAAGAGAGTGACCAAAACGTTTATTAGATGTTCTGTGTGAGAAAATCGGTGAATGGTATTCTGGAAGCGCTTTGTCACAGTGCCTCTAGCTGCAGTGGAGGCTAACAAGCGCTTCGAGGCACGTTAGGCACGAGTGTCATTTGGCAGTTTTCTTCGAAAACGAAGGCGTGCACGCACGCGGAGAAAGATGCGCGCCTGTCTCGGAGGTTAGAAGGTGTAGAACGCAAAGCGACGGGCAGGTGCCACCACCGTGTCGTCGTAGCAAAGCGTTGCAAGCACTTTCAATTTTGAGCATGGCTTTGCACTGTCAGCGCAGTGCGATAAACGCTACTGTCGTTTGAGTTACTTGTGTGTGCTTCTTGTAGTATAGAGGCAGACATACATAAAATTCCCGTGTTGTTGTGGCGCCTCAGATATGCACAATTGTTTTTATTTGACAATCGCGTATGAACGCTAAAATTTGAGCAATATTGGTGGGCGCTACGGATGGTGTCGGCTGTTTGGGGCCGTTTGTGGAATTGTTAAGGGCGGACAAACAGACAAATGTACAAACAAATAGAGACACAGCCAGACAGACAGACCAAAAATTTTCCGTTGAAGGTCCCCAAGGAAGAGTATCGTCTTCAAAAACGCCTGACCTGCGTGGAAGGCGCAGCACAGTCATAAAGAAAGCTAGACGAGCGGCCTTTCAGAGCCTTTTCTAAACACTCATTGCCTACCCGCTGCAAGGACACTTGCTTGATGCCCTCTACGGTATAATTATTAAAAATTTAGGGTAGTAGGCTGGCATTTGCTGTGCTATTTTTTGTCGATCCTCTCAGAAGCGTGGTATCCGCTAAACCATGGTCTCCGAGATGACGGGCGCGAGGCTGCTTTCTATCCAGCCGTCCCAATCGCACGGAGAGCGCGCGTTTCCAGAAGTGGGCGTGGCCCACTCTACTCTTCGCACCACGGCGCTTTTTTTTTCTGTCGAAAAAGCTGGTGCGCTGTTGGCAAAACTTCTATATGGCGGAAAAAATAATGGTTTCGCGCTTTTATCTAACTTTGTGTTCGAAATTCGGAAATGACGGGTCAAGAAGTACGCGAGGCAAAGTCAACGTTTGGTCGTTTCATTTTGAAATGAGGTTTTTATTTTGCAGTAAACTGCCAGCGCCCAAATAGAGAAGTTAAAATGTCGATGCCCCTGAGAAAGACTGGCATGTGCTCGAAACTATATTTCGAAGTTCATGGGCTGTATAATGGTGAGGGGGGGTGGAGCACTGGCGAAAAAGAAAAAAAATGGCAGCCCGTTCTACAAGCGAGAACAGAAGAGTGCCGCATTTCACGTCTATAGATAACTTTTTTTACACTCCAGTGAACGAATTCTTGCTCTCATTGAACTAGCACTGTTTTCTTTGTAACGCTGCCTCAAAAGCACTTGCATACCCCCTATTGTAATCACTGCTGCACCGCGACGTGGTTTTAATGCTTCTTAGAAGCGTTTTTGCTTCTTATACTGGCACGCCTGCCATGCAGCCGGGCTCGCCGCAATGGATGAGGCATGTTCAGTGGGAATTCCCAACGAGGAGCAAAAGGCATAAATAAACAAAATCACGGCATATGCACTGAGTGAATGATTAGTAGGGTGAAGCGTAAGTACACCCATCTGTCTGCACGTACGTGCATTTATTAGTCCACACGTTCGTCAGCTCTTATCACATTACATGACACATCAGACGGAGGGACGCTTCGCCCCACTCATCGTATTATTTACTTCGTGGATATGCTGGCTACGCTGGATAGAAGGACGACCTACCAAGTGACGCTGTAAAAAAACTTCCTCCTAAAAGCAGTAAAACCACGTCGTCCTTTGCGTCGCAGCTGTGATTACATCAGCAGGCTTATAATATTTCTCTAAACAGCATTACAATCTAAATCAGGGGTAGTTCAACGAAAGGAATGAGAGACCCATATTTATTTGCTTGTAACCCGTGAGCGCAAAATGTGGCATTCTGATTTAGGTGGTGAATTGGGCTGACAGATTTTAATAAATGTTGAGCATCTGATAGCCACACCTACTCGCGACTTCGGTGTCGATGACGCTGCTGACACCACCACTGCACATGCTGGCGTCTTGTGCTCAAGTATCTTTTCTCCTATCTTAGGTGCAAAAGTGCACGCAGCAGTATGACGTATTTCTCAAATAAATAAAAGAAGCAAGACCTGACGTCACTTTCTCATAAAGAAAAAAAAACTACTGCATTGACATAGAGTAAATTGTGCAAACCATAACCAGTCGGCAACTAAACTAATAAATCGGCACTATTGAATGAAATATTCGCTTTTACTTACACTCCAAAATTTTTCCTCCGCTATGCAGAATGCTAGTGACGCATGCACGCAAGGTAACCACGCGAACGCCGCAACATGAGCGTGAAACTAAAAAATAACACCCGCTGGGAAAGAACGATACCTGAGCCGACAAAACTCGGCGCTCAGCATCAGCAACTGCCTTGCTCTCTCCTCACTATGCGCCAACGTCGTGAAGTCTGGCGCAAAAGCCAGGCTTTCAAAGTGCAACTACGCTTCGCACTCACCCGCGAGGCTTCTCCAGTTATTTTCTCCAACTACCTCCCGTTGCGCCACACCACCAAGAGACAGGGAGGAGGTCTGGACTACGCTTAGACTGAACGTCACCGTCTTTGTGAGGACCAACGGCTGGTTACCGATGCGCTTTGGTCACTTATGGTCCCCCATTCGCATTGTGAGTTCTATGGTGTTCAGTGGATACGTTTGGGTATGTAAGAACAAATATCGAAACCTTTTGCCTGTTGAAGAACAAGCCAACCATGTTTAGAGTTCTGTGTATCTGGTATGAAACACTGCGCTTTTTATAGCAGTAGCAATTCTCACTTTTTATTCTCCAGTAGACTACTTCGATGAACACTTGGTTTTCTGAAAGACGCCGTGCAGCCGCACGTGCGACCCTTTGATCTGGATGCAGTAGAGATAACTGTAATGAACAGGATATTGGTATTGCCATTGTGCTACGAAAATATATTCAAAATAGAGACGACTGAAAAAGGAGACTACGATACCTCAAGCACATTTTCTCTGAAGGTCGTAGGCAGTAAATGTAGATCGGCTAATCGTAGCATTTCACAATGTTCCAGAAGAGTTACTTATCACGAAATTAGGTGGCACAATAAGCGCACTCAATTTTCTAGAGCGTAAAGGGCATTCGGTTGACTACCTCTTAAGTACCGGTATGCGATAAAATAGTGAAACGATCTCTAATATTATGACGGCAATAGTATTCAGCGGCAATAATTAGCACAGCTTTACCTAATACGCATCTTCAAAAAGGGGGAGCGGTCAAATGTCTCTCTCACAGACGAACATTTGAGCAGTTGCTGCGCCTTTATTCGCCAATCGGACCAAAATAAATGCAGTAACAGAAAAGGATTAGTTGCCTTCAGTACAGACAGAAGATATGTCGGTGATTTTTGCTCACACGCAAGAAGGGAAAAAAAAAAAACATGCGCACGCTGAAATTCCCCACGCTGCGCTTCCTGCCATGGTCTCCGCCGCTCGAGGATGGATAGAGGGATGGATATAGCTGTACCATTCAGATCGGGCCGTGGCTAGCGCCACCAAGCCGTGGTACCTAATAAACAAAAACTAAATTTACTTTTTTTCTTTTTAAATAGTGAGGTTGATGATTCGTACTTTGCACTGAAGGGTTTAATTTTCACTGATGCCTGGACTTTAGCCACCAATCAGATAACCTCCTTCTAGTTATTTCTACACGCTTAAACTCTAATTTGCCCTCCCTGTCCCTAAACCCCAGTGCTTTGAAGAACTCTGCACCATCATCCTGAACCATAAGGTGAAGCCCTTTACAGAACATTATCAAGTGTTCGGCAGTTTTCTTTCTTTCCACATGCACTGCATAGTGACTACCGCTTCGTAATTAGCCCGATATCTCTTGCTTCGCAATACTGCCGTCCTGGCCTCAAACAGTAGATAACTACCCCGAGTATTATCATAGATCCTTTCCTCGGCAGTTTCCTGCTCAAAAGTTTGATAGGTCTTAGTGCGGACTTCTTAATCATGGTAATTCTCCACCTATTGATCTCTGCTTCCTTCACTTTCTTCTTAACCAATAATTGTTTTGGGTTTGGCCCCCTGCTGTTTTCCAAGTATTTACCAGTGAGTTTTCTGGTTCGCTTCCACCATTTTGTATCGACATTTTTTCATCTACAAGTAGCTGAATACATTCCTAGCCCAACGCTCCTCCCCCATTTCTCTCTATCGCTTTTCAAATTTTATCTTGCTGCTAGCTTCCCCGCCCTCAAATGATGTCCATTCCATATCACCTTTTACTCCCTGAATTGGTGGATTCCCGTGAGCTCCTAAGGAAAGCCGACCTATTCCACGTTGCTTAATTTCTCATCTTGCTTGAACTTCTGATCTCATGCACAAGACCGCATTGCCGAACGTCAGACCAGAAACCATGACCCCTTTCCATATTCCTCTCAGAACATCATAGCTATTGTATTTCCACAGTACCCTGTTTTTGATTACCGCTGCATTCCTGTAACCTTCGACACATATATGTCGTGTTCCCTTAGGTACTCGGCTCATTGCTTATCCATACGCCAGATATTTGTATTTATCCGTTACCTCCTGCGTGACCTCCTGTATGCTAAGCTGTGTAAAATTATGACTGCTGATTTTTCCTTACTGGATCTGATATCTAACCTATCTCCCTCATTACCGCAAATGTCCACCAATCTCTGCAAATCTTCCTTGTTGTCGGCCATTTGCACTATATATTTTGCGCACAGCAATGCTGGTAGTGCCTGTTCATTGAGCTTTCCTTGTTTGACGAAAGAGAGGTTGAAGCCCAGTCCACTTCCCTTTAATTTGGCCTCTAATCCTTATAGGTACATTATGAATAACAAGGGTGACAGGGGACACCCCTGCCTAAGCCTCCGTTTCACCTCTGCAGACTCGAATACCTGTTTTTCCCACTTTATAATTACCTTGTTACCCTTAGAGATACCCTTTTAAAGATTACTGACTACATCTTCCACGCCTAGTGTGTGCAGTATTCCTAACAATTTCTCTAGAACCACGCTATCGTACGCTTCCTTGATATCCAAAAATGCAAGCCACAGGGGCCTGTGTTCTTTTTCTGTTATTTCGATGCACTGCGTCAGTGAGAACAGATTGTCTTCCAACCTCCTGTGTTTCCGAAACCCATTCTGCAGTTCCCTTCAGCACCCCCTCATTCTGTATTCATGCCTGCAGTCTTTCCTTTATAATCTGCATCGCTAGCCTGTAGACCACTGATGTCATTGTTATAGGACGGTAGTTGTTTATGTCAGCTTTGTCCCCCTTTCCTTTATAGATCATGCTCATCCTGCTAAGTTTACATCCATCGGGAACTTCTCTATCGTATATTATTTTGCTCACTGCCTCTCTCAAAGCCTGCTTAGACTTCGGGCCTAATGTCTTTATCAGCCTAATTGGAATGCCATCTGGGCCTGTTGATGTACTGCTAGGAACCCTTTTTTCAGCTCTTTCCCACTCTTTTTGTGAAAATGGAGCCATTGCGCCACTTGATTCATCCTTGTCTACTGTGGTGCATAAAGCACTTCTTTGTTGAAGTTTTTCTGTCACCCTTGTTCTTATATATTCAATAGCTTCGTTCCCTTCTAGCCTAGTGCCTTGGCGGTAGTTATAAACCTCTGCTCTAGGCTCTTCTCCTTTCTTAGGGAGTTTAGATGGTTCCAAAATTTTGCGGCTTCCTTTCTATCCTTTTCATGTACTTCTGCCAGCCACTGAGCTTCCTTTCTTCTAATCTTTTCATTTATCAGAAGGGATGCATCCGTCGTACTGCTTAGAAAGATTTCTCATTTTCTTTCAACATCATCTGTCAGTTCAACCCACTGCTTAGGATTTCTGTGTTCCCTAGAGGCTTCCTGACGTTTTGCTATGGCTCTCTTAACTTTTTCATCCCCCCCCACTTTTGGGTTTGTGTCTTCTTTTCCGGGGTGACTTTTCACGTCCCTTAGCAAGCTCTAGCTCAAACAGACTAATTATATTCGTGTATGTCCACACTAATTCATTATCCTCAGTGATTACTTTCTCAATTTGTTTAGTGGTTATTTCAATTTGCCTTTCTGTATAAAAATTTTCCAGTAGTTGCTCATTTTGTCTTATTTCCACTTTCACTGCTCTTCCATAGGTTAGCTTGATACCTTTGTGATCACTACCCAGACTTCTGGAGCCACCTTCATCTATGTGCATTCCCCTGAGCTTATCATACATCCTATGTCACATCAGCGCGTAATCTATCGTCGAGTGCGGCCTCTCTACCTCCCATGCTATTTGCCTTACACACTTCTCGGTACTGTTGCAAATGATTAAATCAATTCTTTCACACATATCCATGATTATTTTGCCTGTCGGGTCTGTATACCCACCTATATCTTCTATGTGCGCATTCAAATCTCCTAGTATACTTATCTCGCACTCTCCTCCTAATACCTGAATGTCATTTGATATACACTCTACCATTGCCTGGTTTTCTTATCTGGCCTTTTCTCCCGCCCACAAGTACACGAAACCAAGGAGTGTCATTAGCCCTGCCACTTTCCCTTTTAGCCATGAATGTTCCTTGCACTCCTGCTTGACCCTTTGCTAGTCTGTACATTTATGAATGAATGCCCCAATACCACCACACTTTCTGCTGCTTTCTGTTTTATTACAATATTCCCACGCGTAGTCCGCATTGTTAGGAGGTTGTTCCATGTCCCTGAGATGTGTTTTTACAAAACCGTATACCATCGGCCTCTCCTCCCTTAGCTGTTCTTCTATCTCTTTCCTCTTCAGCCTTTTCCTACCGCCCTGCATGTTAATATTGTCACGGGGTCGTGACGTGGCCGAAGACAGGATATTTTGTGTTGGGGTTTAACAGTTTATTCGGGCGAACCTGTGCCCGCCAAAGGGGAACTCCGATTACAGTAGCAGTCTTGCACAGATAGCATTGAACGGAGCATCGGCCGTCGATCAACAACAGACAAGCGGCGAAGTGCGTCGGCATTTATACTCTTGCCATCGAATGTTCTAGCGTTACCGCTTGTAGTGGCATAGGTTCCAGAATAATCTGTACAGTTCGCAGAGTGGGCGTGATATTATCGAAATGGTCTACTAAAGTCCGGAAGCTTCTCGAAAACTGCACGCGCGTTTTGCGCTGAGAATTGTATAGTGTTGAAGTGTATAGTGGCGCCGAGCCGTGGCTATAGACGTAGCCACGGCTTGGCGCTCGTGGTTACGTCAATTTCTGCTCCGGACTCTACTTATCTTAGGCACTGGTGCCACTTTGGAAACGTATCTGTCTATACCACCTGTCAAAAAGTCTCCCTGGTTGTTTTCCTCGTTACTAGCTATCGTGCACCCCGAAGGGCCCACTTGCCCCCCCAAAAAGCTACCGCGCGTCCTGCAAGTCGCCAACCCACCTCATGACCCAGCCGCCCATCGAAGTGCATTCTGTCTCGTTGAAAACCACCCCGCCTATGCACCTCTCTGTTTATTTCCGCCACCTGGAAGCCTTTTTCTCGACTCATTTGCCATACCTCTTGGTTTGCGTTGAAAACCGCTCTTTGCAGGTTGCTGTCACCCACCCGTACCTCCGGTATCGTGCATATCGCTACCTGTACCAGAGGAAAAGTGGTGCGCATGTCATCGACGCCTTTCGCCAGTGTAGTGGCTATACCTGCTGTATCTTAATATAGGACATCGTTTAAACCGCCTAAAATTATCACGAGGTTTCGTCTATTAGCTGTAGTTTTGAGTTTTGCGCTCGCTTGCCTCAAGGCGCCCCTACTGCAACCCTCTTGTCACCTCTTTGCCTCTCTTTGATGGCTTCTGTGCATCGATTCAAATTCAAGTCCCCAGCGATTATCACAAGCTGTGACTTTCAGCTGGAGCGTCTTGCACCTGGGGGCTACTTGCACCTGTGACGCCGGCTGCTTTGTGCCCTCCCAGCTCAACCACTTCCTCGCTGAAGCTGGGCCTTGCGACAACTGAACCGGCTGAACCTGTTTTTTCCAAACTTGCTTGCTCTTTCTTCTCCGCCGTTCTAGTTGCTGGTATCCTACTGTTCTCTCCGTAGGCCACTCTTCTGTTCACCTTGGCTAGTGCTTCCTCGGCGGACATCAGCCTTTCTCCCATTGCCCTAGTTTTCTCTTGCTATGTCGTCAACGCAGTCCCGAGCTCGGTGAGTCTCATCAGCAGGTCACTCTGCGTAACCATCATTTTCTCCACCTTTTCCTCGACCTCACCTTGCCTAGACTTCGCGTCAGCCTCTGCTCTTTCCGCTTCTACACTTGGGTTCACTTTCAAACCAACCCCACATCCTGAACATTTTGCAGTCTTTTTAACCTATATATTTCCGACACCAATTGTCCCTATACTTGTCTCACTCGATAATTACAAAACTCGAGCCCTTCTCTACGAAAACGAGAATGTCTAAGCTCTACTACAAAAATTTGCGTGTTCAGTGTGCGTGCACCTCCCTCACTGGGTGGCAAAAGAAAAAAAACAAAAAAAGCAAACACACCCACGCACAAGCTAAAAAATACCTGGTGACTGACCCCTGAAAAAGCTTTACAATAAAATAAGTGCTACAGGGATTTTAGCTGCTGCCCTATATTAATAAAGACAAGCTCAAAACATGCAAAACAACTTATCTGCGCAGTCGATCGCGAGCGCTCAAAAAACACGTCCATCCACCGTGACAGTCCGACCGATCAGACGACCGAGGAAGCCGCAATAAACACGCCCCCTCACGGTAGCCGGGTGCGTGAGGCTATACCTGCTGGTTTTGCTGCGGACCGTAGCCATTTGAACACCAGAGAGAACCACGTCACACGCCTCCGTTCTTGGAGGCCATGGCTAAACTATTGCGAGGAATTTTGTGCCAACTGTTCATGCAGTGGCGGACGATGATGAGAAATATTGCCTGAAGTTGGTATGCGCCACATTCAGAGCTCAACAAAAACAAGATTTTGTAATGTGTTGGAGCATCGGACGACCCACTCGCTACGCTATTTGCATTGTGGGACAACTGCTTGGTTATTTCGCTGTTTTGAAAGGCTTTATCACTCGTAAAAACGCGATTGCTTTCCCGACATCAAGCCTGCCTAAAGCAAGTTTGACAAAAAAGTCCCAAGCGCTGGCGTGGTTCAGTGGTAGAATTCTGGGCTGGCACCCAGCGTACCCGTGTTCAAGCCCCACTCTGTCAACGGCAGTAGGTTTTCTTTCCTAATTTCGCGCGATGTGCTACGGTCACCAGCGACAGTGGAAAACTGCGGTGCTGCGCGAAACCCAAATTGTAATCTTATAACAGTGAGACGTTCCCCGCTACGCCACCAATCGCCAA
The DNA here is from genome assembly GCA_013436015.1 of Rhipicephalus annulatus. NCBI lineage: Eukaryota > Metazoa > Arthropoda > Arachnida > Ixodida > Ixodidae > Rhipicephalus > Rhipicephalus annulatus. The sequence goes on along the minus strand of WOVY01000536.1, from coordinate 20,709 downwards.
AGAGAGGGAAGCCCACTCAACCCCTTGTCTATCCGGTTCCCTCTTGGCTATGTGGTCTCGATCACTTTAACATACAGGGATTCGCGCTTGGGCCGGGATGTAAGAGACGCTACGACCTGTTTCTATTTACTGATTCATTATTTATTACTAACTGCAAACATCGTATACCCGCGTACATCAACCACTACACAAAATTATACCACATGATCTAGACACTCGCAACGTTCGGCACAGGGCAGGTACATAAAAAAAGTAACAGCAACAATACAAGGATATGCATAAATAACACCTGATGACACAAATGATAAAGTCAATCATCAATAAAACGTCGCAATGTCTCAATATGCCGCATCCCTTCCCGCAAAGCTCGTTTAAGTAAAGGAGGTGAAGTTCGTCTCACGAATGGTCCATGTGGTCAGTCTTCGTCGTCTTCGTTGTCTCTCTCGGCGATTTCCATCTTAATCTTCTTTCATAACATACCGCAATCACTCGTTTCGTCGTTTCCCATCTCTAACTTTCATTCCTCGTCATATCATCTCTGCCTCAGTCATCCTCCCATCGACTCTCAGCTGTCTCTCCACACCGTTATCTTCCTTTTCCATTCCGTCTCTCCACCATCTCGAGCTCATCGCATCGTAACTCTGACTGTCTTCGCATCGTATCTCTGACTCTCTTGTATCGTCTCGCAGTCCCTTTCTGTAGGACCTGACTTCGCCCTACCGTGGCACCAAACCAGTCGCAACTCCACGCGGCATATCTTTCTTCCCAGTCCAAGTGTATCATCTTCGGCAGCCGCCCCCGTGGCCTACACCAGTAGAAAACCCTCTCCCAAACAAAGCCGAGCAAGTAACAATTAACAAACTGAAGCCTCAGGGAGAGTGATGGGCGAGCCGTCCGAAGACACTTTAATTACGGGCGAACAATGGTCTCGATGCTTCCGGTACTTGGTGACCCGATGTCCAGGCCAAGTCTCAACGTTTTCACGCATATCGGTGTCTCTCGCGAAATTCTTCGTAGCCGCCGCTTCTTCGTCATTTACCGCCGCGGGCGGCGATCCGCGCAGAACGCAGTAATGAGCCCTGCAGCCACGGAGGCTGACGGAAAGGCATACTGGACCCGGCACAGGCGCTTGCCGCAAAGGATCGCATTCCCCGAACCAACAAAAGGTGCTCTGCTGCTCTCCCATGCCACAAATCTGTACGGTGCACGCCAATTATCTCCACCGTACATTGTCAGACTGTCTGTGGACGACAAGGCGCCGCCCGGTCCTCGTGTTTGCGGGGGGGGGGGGAGCCCGGGAGAATAGTAGAAACAATCCTGCTGGTACTTCACTACGGAATGCCTATTCGTTAAACCGAAGATTTGCTTTTTTGTGGGTTTGAAAAACGAGCGAAAACATCTCGAAAGGTCCGCGGTTCAGTCCGTGTTTGCGGGGACGTCACAATCACTTCATCTTGCAGAAGAATTTTCCCAGCGGGGAAATTCAAACACGAGAAATGCGGGCACATAACGCCTTCGGGTTGCGCAGCGAAATTGAGACATTGCGGCAGTCGTAGGAATACGTTATGCGAACGCAGCACACTTGTGATTCAGCCCTGGCGGTAGCGCGTCGCTGAGAGGAACCAATCTGTGATTGTCGCTGAATCATCACCCACCACTAAGCAGTTTGATTCCGTATTTCTACCGCGCACAACACAATTTAAACCTTCAGAATCACTGCAAAAACTCGTTGATGACGCGTGGACAAAACACACACTGGTCACAGCTGCTCGTCGGATGGTTTGGCACGCAGCCTTCAGTCATGAATGCGGAAGGTCCACTACCATGCGAGCACATCACACACTTCGCCTGCACTGTCCTCTCTCGGCACAACCGAACAGGGGTTACACACATTTCAATACACTTTCATTTCACACATGCACAAAATCTTAAGACCTCGAACATTTCAAACCGAACGAAAAGCGGGATGGCGGGAGAACATTGGTCATACAGGCAGCAACACTGAATTACCCTCGCGTACCATCTCCTGCCTGGCCACATTTCAAAACAGAATAAACAAAATACAAGAAATGTACAAGCCAAAGCAAAACATTATAAAAACCTAAACTTCGACAGAAGGTCTCTACTGAAGTAACATGCACAATGACCAAGTAGAAATTATAAAACATAAAATGGCATACAACATTGCGGACTCTTATGACCCTAGCCGATCCCCGAGCGCTCAGCGTCTACCCGTATGCAGACTTCTCTCCGACTCTGAGACCCGGACCCTCATTAGAGGGTCCGAACTTCAACCTACTCAACTCAGTCGCGGACTGGGGCATATACGAAGCTATCTTATAAGGCCACCGCTGCGCAAGCCCGGGTTTGGTGCGGTGTACATCAAGTGTACTGCAGTTCCACTTTGGCCCCACAAAAACCACCCCCTTGCGATCTAGGCATTCCTCAATCTCATCTTCTCCCTCTACCGTTCGGTCTACCACCATGTCGACCAAGAATCCGACAGCTGCATCCTCAAAAAACCCGTTCTCATGCAACTCCATATCTGCTACTCCTACTGGTCATGCCTCATCGTCTCGTGCGACCTTCGTGGTAGAAACTGCAGCTAAACCGTCTGTATCCGCTCCAGCAACCTCAACAGCTTTTGTTTCACCCAGTGGCACCGACGTAGGAGCGTTCCCCCCAAACACACACTCGCTCAATGGTAGAACATCCTCCTCGATCATGGAAATTACATTAACCACTTCCGCACACGGTGAACCACGACTCATTTTTACGGAGTTTGTTTCCTCGCGAATATTTACGACTGCGATTGACCTCTGCGCGTCAACGTCATGAGGAGGAGTCGCGTCTAGGTTTCCAGATTCGAATTTTCCCGCCCTCTCCTTGCCTTTGTGAATGCGGCTGCCACCCGTCGAATTCCACTTTCGTCACCGGTAACGGTGGCATTCTTGCCGAATGTGACCAGACCTGCGACAGTTAGAGCACCCGCCGGGATAAGGGAGCTGCTTCGGGAATTCCTGCCACTTTTGTGTCACCATTTTGCGTACTGCCAAGCTCTCCACAAGTTTTTTGAGGCGATCAAGGCGGCTATGCCTCTCATGAACATCCGTGTCCTCTTCTACGTATCGAATGGGTAACGAATGGCTCCTCGACACTTTCTCATTCTGTTCCTCCTTGACCGCTATGGCAATGGTCTCGTCAAACGTTTTTGGGTCTCGAGAGAGAACAAATCTGCGGACCGGATCCCTCAGGCCTAATAAAAATTGCGAGAGCAATTGTTCGGCTAGAATTTCGCGGCGCAGTGAAGCTTTTACCGGATCCTGACTATCGGAGCACACCAGGGTGGCGGTCACGAGGATGCGCAAGCGACTTGCAAATGACCTCACCTCCTCATCTGCCTCCTGCCTCGCGTTTAATAACCGTTCCATTTTAAAGATAAGTGGTTCCGTATCAAAACTCTTGAGGGTCAAATATTTGAACTCGAAAAAAGTTGCAGCCGCCGCGACGTTATCATCCCACCACGCAAAATCGTACGCCGTGCCTACCATCTTCCATCGTGCTATGCAGACCAGCTCACTATCCCGCCATCCACCCAAGCGACCAACCTGCTCCAAAATTTTCAAGAAGACCTCAACATCCGGACCCGTATCACCTCCCGTAAACGACAGAACCATGTCCGCTAACATTAATGCGCTCATTTCTAGTGGGTCGTCTCTGTTGGTTATCTTGGTAGCCTGCTCGTTCATTTTGCCGCCTCTCCTTCCCTAGTACGAGGGTGAAATCTCGAACCGTTGCCCCAGCAGTAATCCCACCGCTGCCACCACTTGAGACGTCCCCCACTACGCCACCGATCGCCAAAGAGAGGGAAGACCACTCAACCCCTTGTCTATCCGGTTCCCTCTTGACTATGTGTCTCGATCACTTTCACATACAGGGATTCGTGCTGGGGCCGGGAAGTAAGAGACGCTACGACCTGTTTCTATTTACTGATTCATTATTTTAATACTAACTGCAAACATCGTATACCCGCGTACATCAACCACTACACAAAATAATACCACATGATCTAGACACTCGCAACGTTCGACACAGGGCATGTACATAAAGAAAGTAACAACAACAATACAAGGAAATGCATTAAAAACACACGACGACACAAATGATAAAGTCATAAATAATAAAACCGCGCAAGTCTCAATATGCCGCATCCATTCCCGCAAAGCTCGTTTAAGTAAAGGAGATGAAGTTCGTCTCACGAATGGTCCATGTGGTCAGTCTTCGTCGTCTTCGTTGTCTCTCTCGGCGATTTCCATCTTAATCTTCTTTCATAACGTCCCACAATCACTCGTTTCCTCGTTTCCCATCTCTAACTTTCATTCCTCGTCATATCATCTCTGCCTCAGTCATCATCCCATCGACTCTCATTGCTTTCTGTCCACACCGTTATCTTCCTTTTCCATTCCGTCTCTCTACCATCTCGAGCTCATCGCATCGTAACTCTGACTCTCTTCGCATCGTATCTCTGACTCCCTTCGCATCGTATCTCTGACTCCCTTCGCATCGTATCTCTGACTCTCTTGTATCGTCTCGTAGTCCCTTTTTGTAGGACCCGACTCCGCCCTACCGGGGCACCAAACCAGTCGCCACTCCACGCGGCATATCTTTTCTTCTCATTCCAAGTGTATCTTCTTCGGCGGCCGCCCCCGTGGCCTACACCAGTAGAAAACCCTCTCCCAAACAAAGCCGAGCAAGTAACAATGCACAAACTCACGCCTCAGGGAGAGTGATGGGCGAGCCGTCCGAAGACACTTTAATTACGGGCGAACAATGGTCTCGATGCTTCCGGTACTTGGTGAGCCGATGTCCAGGCCAAGTCTCAACGTTTCCACGCAGTTCGGTGTCTCTTGCGAAATTCTCCGTAGCCGCCACTTCTTCGTCCTTCACCGCCGCGGGCGGCGATCCGCGCAGAACGCAGTGATGAGCCCTGGAGCCACGGAGGCTGACGGAAAGGCATACTGCACCCGGCACAGGCGCTTGCCGCAAAGGTCGCATTTCGCGAACCAACAAAAGGTGCTCTGCTGCTCCCCCACGCCACAATTCTGAAGGGTGCACGCCGATTATCTCCACCGTACATTGTCATACTGTCTGTGGACGTCAAGGCGCCACCCGGTTCTCGTGTTTGCGGGGAGAGAGAGCCGGGAGAATAGTAGAAATAATCCTGCTGGCACTTCACTCCGGAATGCCCATTCGTTACACCGAAGGTTTGCTTTTTTTGTGGGTTTGAGAAACGAGCGAAAACATCTCGAAAGGTCCGCGGTTCAGTCCGTGTTTGCGGGGACTTCACAACAGCTTTCGCTGTAAAAAGATACATTTACACTGTGCGTGCTCTATTGGTGCGTTCCGGTGGGCCGATACGTCAGCCCTTGGAATATTCCCGGCGATTGCCCCTGCAAGAACGGAATAAAGTGACCCTTTTCATTTCAGAGGGTTCGAACGGCCAGCTTTTACTGATAGTATTGAGGCCTATACTCTATGAACTACCGGTCCTCCAAGGGCAAACTGTTAACATATGTGATGCACTAAGTACTCCTAATATAAATTCAGAATCGAACCTGTGATGTGCAGCTACGAAATTGTTATTTACGGCCTACTGTCTCGCGTAGAAATGTGTGTGAAATCGTCTCTGCTGGTAGCAGTGATGGCGCCAGAGCGGATGCGACGTGAACTAGGCCCGTCTGCCTCTTCGAAGTTGCGCAACAGGCCGCGTCTTGTGCTTTATTGAGCGGATGTGGCTTAGAGAGCTTTGATGTGCGCACTGCACCACCGTTTTTCAGGGTGGTGACATGGAGGAGAGAAAACAACTTAGAAGAGGCCCTGACATCACACCCTGTGGAACTATGTTGAAGCCGCAAGCATGCCATATTGACTGGCCGAATTCTCCTACCTTGTTTACAACCGAATGCAAAGGAAAAGGCGCGACTCTCCCTCTGGCTCGGAAAGCATAAGGGCTGCGCAGCGCACGTTTCGTGACGATCTGAAACCAACACAATGGGGCTCAACACTCCTGGCCAGCGCGAAACCTTCGGCGAAATTGTTTCGTTCGAGTATTAACAGCGAGTAACAGCTTGCCGACAATGAAGCAAGTACAAGAGAACGCGAACTAGACGCGCTGTTCATGGCGAGTGTTTTCACGTCAGCAACTGTACAGACAGCAAGACCGGTCGTGCGCCTTCTTCTGCGGTTCCATTCCGCCACGCGGCTGACACAGCGCCCGGCCATTGTGCCCATGTTCTGCGTAAAACTTCCCAGCGTCAACATTCTGCGGCCTTGTTGACTTTGAGCACGGTGCAAGAGGCATTAGAACGTAATTTCTGAACGCTGAGATAACGATGCTGGGTGCGAGTATAACAAGCGGAACAGATAAGGTGTTTTATTACTCACATGCAAGTTGTTACTGTACACATACCACACACGAAACTACGTATGTGCACATGGTCTTTATTGCGTCATGCTAGGCGCAACAGTTTCGTGCATCACCATAAGCAAGAGCACTGACAACCGTCACTGACCTGCGAGGTATTCGTCGTCATTCCACTTTGTCATGGTGCCCGATGCAATTTTGCTGAACACTTCAGTGTTTCATCCACGTCATCACCCGCCCGACAAATTGATGTGCGCTCCTTCTATGCGCTGTTGAGGCCCCGTGGTTGGCAAAGGGCTTTGTAAACGTTGCTAGGAGTACAGTAACTGCCATGAGAACACTGCGTAACCAATAAAGCGGCGCACAGCACGGATATTGTTGTCACAACTCAGGATGAGATCTGCAGAGGCACATATGCCACCGCCATCTGCTCCCGCTCACTGCTATACCAGCTACATTGCACAACACGTAACCATAGCACCGCCGCCATTGTGTCCATTGAACATGGCTGCCATGATGTCATTTCCTCTACACCTTTCACGTAGCGCGCCGGCTCGACATGCCAACTCCTATTTTTCCTTCCTCCGTATGATGGTGACAAGTTTGACCATAGTTGCTTACCACTAAATTTGGCGGCCACCATACTTAACGGCCGCTATGTTGGTTGTCAGCGATTGTTCGTTTGGATTTAGGCGTGTGTTTACATTGAAGTTGAGTAATGTGGGTTTAGACGAAAATTTCGGTGGTTGTGTGGTATAGCATATTCTGAAAACTGAAGGGTTGTTCTTTTAACTTTGCCGTCGTTTTTTAGATCAGATTGGACGGGTTCGTTGACTCGAGTTTGTATACGATATTGTGAGAAATGCTCGTTTTTCGCAGCTGGTACACCCACCACTTTGGGTGACGAACTCTAATTAGGGTGCCTATATTTGTTATTCGGAGAACTGCGATGTCTCTGTGAACAGTCTTTCGTTTCTGCGCGTCAGTTATGAAGCAAAACTTTCCTTATCACTGCAGGCATCTTAAAGATAATCTACTGCAGGGCTAGAGGCCCTACTATGACATAATATGACGGGACATATATTAATGGGAAATTCACATAAAAGCAGTGCGAAGCTCCTGATGTTCTCTGCAGGATGCATAAATTCGGAACCCTGTTTCTCATAGTCTAAATATTGCTTTTGAACGTGATACGATTTTCCACTGGAAATATACTTCTTGCGAACGAATCCGTACAATGAACTGTTCTGAAATCTTACAAGTGGTTAGCCTTGCCAGAAAATACCATGACAATCAAACAAGTTACACTAGCCCTCCTTTTCCCCAAACCTGTAAGTTACGCTTGAAGTTAAGCATACTTTACAGGTTTGGGGGAAGGCAAGGGTTTTCTACTGTACTGATCCAAATGACAGGGAAGCAACAATGAACAAACCAAGTTTTTCAGGTCAGATTTTATTGCAAGAAGCATCGAGACAGCATCTTCCCTTATTTTGTCCGTTTTGCTCCAAATAATTTCAGTGTTGGGGCAGATAATTATCATATTTACTTCAATGTCTTTTTTCTGTAAATAAAGAATACGCCTTCGCCATGCGTATCCCCATTCCTGCAGATGCCAGTGAAACTAGAGGGGATTATTCCATAGCCCTTTTTTAGATCGTAGGCAAGCTTTTTCGGCGATCATATTCAGGCTGTGTGGCATTATGTATTCGAACTCAATGAATGTTTTGGCCAGGCTGCAAATATTGATATTTCTCAAACTTAAATTTCTGATTTCGATTTTTCTTCGTCATTTTTTTTTGCACGCCAGCTTCTCTCTCTCCTCCCAACTTTTTTTGAGTACTTTTCATTTCCATCACCGTACCAACATGTCGTAATCAATAAGAATCTTATCATGCAGGCGGTGAATCTTATTGCCGCTTTATTTTTCCATTTTTGCACTTTTATAATTCCTACGCTGTCATACTGTCAACTCCTAATAATCATACGCAATGGAGACAATCGTGCCTGCGAGCTTCTTGGGTTCGTGCATAATTTCTTCTTTTCATTGTGGCCAAAAACCTTACCATGACTGGCAAAATTTCCTTAGTGTTAAGTTCACTGATTCTGTGAAATCATTCAAATGTGCTGACAATGACCCAAAATGTCTCTTCAAATAGATCTCGCTCAACCACTATTTAAGTTACCTAGGGTTTCACTGGTTCTTTCTGTTACTCCAAAGATGACTAAATTGTTTCCCTGATTGCGGTATAGCCCCGCCGCGGTGGTCTAGGGGCTAAGGTACTCGGCTGCTGACCCGCAGGGCGCGGGTTCGAATCCCGGCTGCGGCGGCTGCGTTTCCGATGGAGGCGGAAATGTTGTAGGCCCGTGTGCTCAGATTTGGGTGCACGTTAAAGAACCCCAGGTGGTCTAAATTTCCGGAGCCCTCCACTACGGCGTCTCTCATAATCATATAGTGGTTTTGGGACGTTAAACCCTACATATCTATCTATCTATCTATCTATCTATCTATCTATCTATCTATCTGATTGCGGTATTCTAAGTTAGCCACTCTTTCGTGGGTGTACTGGAAAGTATTACTCATGGTGCTATGTTGTGTTTGTAGAGGCTCTATTTTCTAGTTATTTTCTTTCACAGCCTTTAGGATCACTTTTATTTCTGAAATGTTTTTGTTTGTAGCCTGTAGCTGATTCCTGAAGGATGCCTGCTTTGTTTTTATTTTATTTGTGCCGTTCTAACTAAGTTTTGGTAACTTTATAGTTTCCGTAAGCATTTTTTAACATAAAAGGGTGCTGGATTAGACTCAATAACTTCAGACAGTACAGGCAGCATAGAAATACACTCCCAGGCACAAGAAACATTCACTTCGGGTCATCGCAGAACAAGAATGAAGGCGTTCTCATCTCGGAAAGATTTCAGCAACTTACCAACCTATAACAGCACACTAATCGGCTCAGTCCTCACGACAACACTTCGCTATGCTCACGGAACCACTTGGTGGAGCTTGTTCTTATGTAGCCTTTGCGCAGGTGTGTCACCATCCTTATCTGTGTTTCGCGTGCATGCGCCAGTCCAGAACCTGCATGAAACCACGAGCGCCTTTCGATGCGAAGCATCTCGCACTTCAGTTGCCGGTGGTCGTTTTATTGCGATAGCAGTTATATGGACACTCTCGGCGAGATTTTTCTGTCAGCGTCACCGTCACACACGGTATATATATATATATATATATATATATATATATATATATATATATATATATATATATATATATATATATATATAGTTTGGTTAACTGGAGACTCAGGCTAGTTCCGCCATTACCGCTTGACGTGTCGTGACCGCTCTCCTGTTTTATAAAAGAGTGCCACTCTGAAACGCCTCATTATAATTGGTGGAGGTGCTGGGTAATCGTAATTGTTGGGCCTGACGTCCCCACGCAGAAAAAAACTCGCGCCGTCGACAAAATCGTGCCACGTGACCCGCAATTCCACAGGCGAAGCATATGGGGTGGTTGTCTTGAGTGCGCCAAGTTTTGTCTGGTACATAGGCTCCGTCGGTACGACAGAGGGGTGCGTGGAAGTAGGCGTTCGCGACAAAGAAACGTGGCCGTTCGTGACAGGCGGACGTCGGGTTCCGTTCAGTGCTTCGGCATAGGTCAATGAAGCAGCCACCGGTGGTGCGTGAGCTGTTGGTAGCGCCTCGGACACTTGCTCCTGGAATACTCGCTGTATTGATGGCGCTAAAGTAGATGGGGCACCTTCGGAGGTATAAGGCACGAGGGACAACTGGCGTGCGACCTCCTCTCGTACAAATTGCTTGCCCTCGAGAAGTAAAGTGGTGTGGTCTATAGCAGTGCCAGCCGATGATAAAGCGGAGATTGTTGCACATGGCGTGCTGGCACGACGAGTGGTGTCACGCTGTTTCCAGAGCTCATCATAGCTCTGACAAAGTTGGACCACTTCCGCTACCGTTTGCGGGCTTTTGGCGACAAGCATCTGAAATGCGTCGTCGGTCACGCCTTTCAAGATGTGTTTGATTTTCTCGGCTTCTGTCATGGCCGAGTTGACACGCTGGCAAAGGTCGACCACATCTTCAATATAACTGGTGTAATTCTCACCATTCTTCTGAGCCCTAGTACGCAAGCGCTGTTCGGCCCGTAGTTTGCGAAGCGCTGGACGGCCAAACAAGTCCGCAAACGCCGTTCGGAAGGCCGACCAGGTGGAGAGGTCTCTCTCGTAATTACGGTACCACAGACTGGCGACGTCGGTCAGATAAAATTGGACGACAGTAAGCTTGTGCGCATCGTCCCACTTGTTGTGCTTGCTCACCCGGTCGTATTCGTCGAGCCTGTCTTCCACGTCTTTGTCATCGGTTCCACTGAAGGTAGGCGGATCGCGTTGCCGAAAGGAGCCGAGACAGACAGGAGCTGCAGTAGTTGGAGCCGAGGCGGCCGCCTGCTGATCGTCGTTCGTGGACATCGTAGCAAATGGAGGCAACGTACGGTTTCGCAATTCCAGGATTAGGCGTTACCCAGCACTTTCCACCAATTATAATGAGGCGTTTTAGAGTGGCACTCTTTTATAAAACAGGAGAGCGGTCACGGACACGTCAAGCGGTAATGGCGGAACTAGCCTGAGTCTCCAGTTAACCAAACGTCGTCTTCTTCACCGACTGAGTCATACCCCCTGCCTTTCTGAGTAGCCTCATCTTCTTCACTACAATTTATATTTATATATATATATATTCCAAAGATGACTAAATTTATATTTATATATATATATATTGTAGTGAAGAAGATGAGGCTACTCAGAAAGGCAGGGGTATGACTCAGTCGGTGAAGAAGACGACGTTTGGTTAACTGGAGACTCAGGCTAGTTCCGCCATTACCGCTGGACGTGTCGTGACCGCTCTCTTGTTTTATAAAAGAGTGCCACTCTAAAACGCCTCATTATAATATATATATATATATAATATATATATATATATATATATATATATATATATATCTATATATATACAATGCCAGATTTACCCGCTCGTTCCCGGCGGCTCTCCGTCGCTCCTTTCTAATTCCTTCCTTCTTCTGCTTCTTGTTGTCTGTTGCTACCTCGTTTGCCTGTTTTTCTCGTTTTTTTTGAGTTTATAACTATTATTACGGTAGCCGAAAGAAACTCTGATCCTCTATTTCATCCGTAATTATATATATATTTATATATATATATATATATATATATATATATATATATATATATATATATATATATATATATATGTGTGTTGGCAGGCATGGTGGTTGAGTGGCCATAGCGTTGCAAGTAGTCAAGTAGATCCTCCGTGAGTGGTCACAGCGTGGTTTATTTTGACGTTTCGGCCTAGAGTCTGGCCTTCATCAAGATCGAGGGTACAGTTTGTGTGTTCTCAGCTTTCTAAAACGTAGAATCACCGGGGCAGAGAGAGAAACAAAAAAACAAAAAAGGAAGAAAAACAGAAGAAAAGAAAAGAAAAAGAAAAAAGACCGAAAAGAAAAAAAAAAGAATATATTGTGGACTCCCCCGGGAGCCCCCGTTCACTCTTCCTTCCCTCTACATCTCTCTCCATTTGCTCCTTTTCACCTTTGGGATGTCTGCGGTCTGTGTATCCTCCCTTTCACTAACGCATTGTTCCCGACCAGACAGCGCCTCCTGGCTCTGGCGGTTTGGTGGGGGGAAAAAGAGCTTTTTTAAAAAGTTTAAGCCTCTAACTACTCAGCGTCTCGTCGACATCTCGTCGTAGAAAGAGGGGCGCCGCGTATTGCCGCAGAGGCTGGCAAGCGGGTGCAATGGCAATTCTTGCCCGCTTCTGGATTACGCGTGCAGTGGGAGCCTCCCGACTGTGCTTAGGGTTGCTGTTGGGCATGTCATGTTTGGCACAATTGATTGAATATTGAGGGTAAATCCGAAACAGATCACAGCTGTACTTAGAAAGAGTAGTTACAATTGGAATACTTTTGAGTTGTCCAGTGGTCTTCGTAGCTGCAGTGCCGTGCACTTAGTTATTTTTTTTTCATTATTGCTGTTATTGTTTTCTAATGCTTTAGTTGTTGCAAGTGTACCCAGATTCTAATTTAATGCTCTATCAAGTATGTTAAATCGGTGGATAAGGTATGACTTTCATTGTTCACGTTCTCGGTTTGTTTTAAATCCCGTCTCAAAGAACGTTACTGATAGTCTCGTTTGCATGGTCGGGAAGAATGAGATCTTTTGATGGGGGTAAAATTGGGGCTGATTTCGCATGGGCTCTGTGATTATTGAAGCGAATCATAAATGGTGTTTCTGTTTGTCCGATGTACTGCATACTACACACGTTGCATTCGAGTAGGTATACCAAGTTGGAGGAATCGCATGTTAGGTTTCCTCGTATGTTAATCGAAAACTTTGATTGTGTGCTGGTTGCTTTGTGTGTTTCTCGCATCGCCTTACATACAAGACGTGGTCAGCATGAATTATTGGGGGGTGAGGTGTTGATTTGAGAGTGGACAAGTGTGTCTTTGAGGTTGCGTGGTCTTCGGTAAACGATGCCAGGAGCGGATGGGAATGCACGTTTGAGCCATTCACTGTGCTCCAGAATGTTGTAATGTAGTTTAAGGATTTTGTTTACATTGGGGAAATTTGTGCTGTCAGTTAAACAGAGGTTTGTTCGTTGTGGGTCTTCTTGCAGTGGTCGCTTCATAAGTAGGTCATCACGCTTCAGTTTTCTCGCCTTTTGAACGGCGCCATCAGGTTCCCGTGGGGGATGTGAAAAACAAAAAAATAAATAAAAAAATACTCTGGCGCCCGCGATCAAACCTTGGACCCATAAATCATGAGTGCGAGGCGTTAGCCACTGGGCCACGTAAAAGCACCAAGCACCTCCTTCAACGTTCAAATGGCAAGCTATTTACATCTGTCGCTTATTGCTGCTGACGGACAACTCGGAGGAAACTATTGCGTTTTCAGAATTATGAGCAAAAGGGCACGATGAGCTCGCATCGGCACTTCGTCACGATGCGGCGGCACACACTCTCATCTCCCGCGCGTAATTGGCTCCGTGTAGAGGGAGTAGGGTGGACACTCACGGGTGCACTTATCTCGCCGTGGGGATAATCGCACGTCTTGCCTGGCCTTGGGCTTTCACCGGAACGATTCTGTTAAAGTTACCGAATGCGCAAAGGTCACTGCAATTGTTGTGTAGGATCCGTTTTCAAAAAGGGTGCGCTTTTCAGACACAGCCAAGTAACCAACTGAGACGCTTATTCCCGTTCATCAGTACCTGCGAGTACGCGTCGGACGCTATTTTTGCGCGAGAAAGACGAGACACGTTTCGATCTGTTTGCTGTTTCACGCATGACCTCCTAGTTTGTTCCTATCGTTCTCATCGTTCTGTGTCTGTTTTTCGCTTTACGCATTCGATGGTATTAGTTCCAAGCACAGGAAGACCTTTAACAGCAGCATAATCGGTTCAGACATCTTGACAAGATTTTGGCCACGCCCCAGAGTGTATTTAACTAGATAACTAGTTCTTTCTCAGCACATGGTTTCTTGCGTTTCGTATTATGAGACAAAAAGTACATCACAGGTGGTGCGCACCATCTGTCGTATAGTTGTCTCGTCGCGTTGTGGCGTTTACGACGACAAGGAAGAAATCACTAATGTCCAGCAACTAAATCTATCCATCACCTTAATATATACCCCCTGAGGCTAGAGAATATGCATGTGTTCCCTTTGAATTAACGTCATATTTTTTTTCAAAGTTCGTACGTACTTGGCTACGGATCAAATATAAAGGATCATGAGATCGTTTAGGAGATTATTGTCCAAAATATATAATTTACATACTATAACGCCACGTCAGTGATCTTGGAAAAAATATGAGTAGAAAGCACAGTGTCTATTGATTACCGTGCTTGCTTTGGTTTTCACTTGTGTGCAGTGAAAAGATCTAACTCGTTCTAGCAGTTGACGTACTGTTGGTGATATCTGATTTCTTGCAAAAAAGGTTTTAATATTATCTCTTTTTTCTAGCAACGCAACGGTGAATCTAAGGGGCGGCCGTGATCATTACAACAATGTCCAAATGAGCGAAAATTCAGAAGACATCGTCCAAATTCAAAAAAATGGTGATGGAAATAAAGAAACAGCAAAAACTTTGATTTCTGACTGTAAAATAGGAACTATATTTTCATTCGGTGTCCAGATAACAGAGACTGGGAACATCGTGGTAAGCTGATCTCATTTATTACTGCCTCTTTTTGGGTTTGAATGGAGCACTTCTTGGCACGGGTTACTGAAAAAAGCAAAGAAATAAACGTGACTGATTCTCTTCGTCTTAGCAATTGTTATACCAAGGAACTGAAACGTGTTTTCACAAAAGTCGCTGTGCATCAATATATGAGAGATTGTACGATATTTATTGGGCTTTTAACAGCTATCGCACGATTTGACGTGGACAAAGCCACGTAGAATCTTGGTGGTACGTCTCCCTAGTGATAACTACCACCAATGATCAGTACTTACCCATCGTGATAATTGGCGTTTTTAACATATGCTCGAACACAGTCGTTTATTTTGTGGTACAACAAACTTTTTCAATCCGTTCGCAGACATCACCTTGAAAGCTGCCTCCCGAGTTTTGTTGGCGTAGAGTGAGACATACAAGATTTCAACTCTTTCATCTACGCGCAGTGGATCTCTGCATGTATAAACTACACTATTAAAGCATTGGTTTTAAGAACTCACATTCTTTCGGGGTGAATTGCTTTCAGCCATCAAGGTCGCTTCGGCCAACTTTCTGTACAGAGAAAGTGGGGACAGGGATAGTTGCTCAATTCAAAAAAGGCTTGCTGCGTGCTGCCACAATCCTTTATGAGCTGCGCTAAACAGGTCAGCCCCCCCTCCTAAAAAATATAGTCACCTTTATAGTGCGCCACCCCACGCATAACTTCTCTCTACTGATGAGAAAAAACGCGCTAAGGTTACTGAGCTCTGGGGGACCACCATTGGTACAGGTTGTATATAAATTGCTAACCCTTAACAAACTGTACAAGGTAATAATGTTTTTGGTAATTTGACTTCCGACCATCTTGGTGAAATGCTTAGTTCCCCCATCGAGATCATTTCCAAGCAGTTCTTGTACGCTTATTGCTGCAATAAAATTGCATCAGTGGAACTCTATGTGATACTGTTTACTATTATATTACGCATTCTATTCATTACCATGTTTAACAAAAATATGCTCTAATAGTTTAGTGGTTTGCGTCACCTGCTGAGGAGCGAGATGTTGCAAGTTGGATGCTCCACTATGGAGCTTCTAGTTTCTTTATTATTTGCCATCTGCTAGGGTATAATACGTAATGCCATTTCCGTGATGAAAATACTTCAGCGGATCCGTTGTGGACTCGTCACAAAAAACCTTGGTACTTCAAAAAGCTGAGCGGCCTTCATGGGCGAGCCGTAAGACTCTAGCTTCTAGGCTGGAAAAGGGAACAAGCCGTCCTGCTTAGAGTATGTCATGCAAGGTCCTTCTTACTCATTTGTTTACACGGGGCTGAGCCTTGGAGAGTTTTGTTAATAAGGACAAAACACACACAGAATGTTTATTAGAAAATCGAAAAGAATGAAAACCCCCCACGAAACCAAAACGCTTAAGAAAAGTTGACTACACGCGGTGAAACACTCAGATGGCACGCAAAACTAAAACTCAAGACAACAATGTATAGAATAAAGTCCTGACGTGGCTGAGCGCCGCTGTGATGAAAAGTGACAGTTCAGTCTTGTCTACATGCTGAGCGCTGGGTGACGTTTAACAAACGGGAACGCGGTAGCAAAGGCTTAGGACGTGGTTGTGTCGGTGATAAGAGAACGCCGCAGATGGCGATGCATCCTGCAACCAGAACAGAGCGTGCTGGCTCTGGCTTTAGGAATAGACATGGGCTGGCTCGTGGCGATGTGTAAACGCTGGCTGGTGGCAACGCGTCAAGGAACCAGGGTCAACCTAGCCAGGCAGCTGGGCGCACAGCTCAGACCCGTGGCCTGACGGCTGTTGTTCGCTTGTCGGAACCGAAGTCCGCAGGTCCCGGGCAAAAGTTCAAGACCAGATGGCTACAGTGCTCTCGAACAGGAACGCGAAGGCAGGAGGCTCGGCCGGTTGAAGTCTTGGAGGCTCGAATCTGACACCGGGCGGCCCACCTTAAGAGACTGGTCCAGTGATGACCTTCCCATGCCGATGTCCTCTTGCAACTCCTCTTGCTCGTCTTTGGTCAGGTTCCTGCTTCAGTTCTAGCCCACTTGTCTCGTTATGACTGGAGATACTGCTGTTTCGTGGTGCCTAGCCATCGGTCTTTGAAATCTCCCTGTTTGCGGCGCATTGGTTATCATTGCTTTTATTTTGTTCACGTGGTGCCACGCATCCTCGTGCACGCGACGTCTTTATCGCTGTTTTCGTTGTTATTGTCTAGGCTGCACCGCGAGAGCACTTTGTCGTGACGCGAGAGCACTTTGTCGTTCTTATTCGTGATGCGCACTTTTCAAAGGCGCGCACTTTAAATGCGCACTCCACTCATCACAGGGTGCAAGGCCACATGCGGCCTTAATGTGACGCCTCTGGCGCCGATTATTCGGTTTTTTCTCGCTGGCAGCATGCATCACAGTTGCAAGATTCTGTTCTCCAAGATTAAAAGAAAGCTGATCCAACATATTCACAGCTTTTCCAGGCTATAAGCAGCTCTTATTCCACTTACGCAGTGATTTAACGAGGTCGAGAATGACGTAAGTAGTTATAGCCCATATTTGGTGCTGCGTTACCGTCCCTCAAGTGTTAAGTGGATAGAGCAATTATAGTGTTTTCCCTTTTCTGCCTCCTCTGTAATGATGGTGAAACCATTAGCCATTTATTTCTATCCAGTCACCGAGTAAAGCAATTGAGGAAAAGATTCATAGCAACACCTCTTCCAAATATGCACCTGGGAGTATCAGCTTTTGTTATTCTTTAATTCGTGGTTTCCGTTCTGCGGTGCAGTCACACAGATGGTTGCTTCACCCACAGTCAGTCCAAATAGATCTTACTTATTTCTCCCTTGGGTAGATCATTCGTACCCAAGAATTTCTGCCTAAATTTATGTTAGCTAACTCTAGGTTACACGAAGTAATACACAAAGGGTACAGAAAAATTTACCTGCAACTCGGCCGATAGCCTGCATTGAATATCAGCCATGAGATCAGGAAGAAAAAAATCAAGACACTGCCCTTAGGTTAAATAAGATGGCTGACTCTCAACGAGACCACGAGCGGCATTGAATAATCTAATAATATTGTTTCTTCTGTATCTGTTTCTTCTGTAACTGCGCTAAGATGGAAAAAAATATTCGCTTCGTAAAGATGTATAGAATCGATAATGACTACCCCATGACTTAGTCGCTTGAAATTCTGTGGAATATTCAGTGCTGTCCAACTGGAAAATTGTAAGTCGTAATAAACAAATCGCGATGTCGCGCCTGCTACCCCCCTCCTGGCAATATCCCCTCTATACAAATTTTTTTTCACAGATATAGAAACAATAGAGCACTATTTTTTGTAATGTCGCCGATACAAATTACTAAAAAAAACTTTTTATCCCATTCGCTAAGCTGGGGTTGAACATCAACAACTGAAAACAGTTTGCTTCGGTGCTTCGGATCTGGGCTTCAGCCGCAGGAACATTCTTGATAATGTTTGTGCATACCGCCAGGAACTAAACGAATAAAGTCCATACGTGCTTGATCATTACTCCTTCAAAAGTAATTTGTCATAAAGAAGTTTTTTAATCATGTCAATTCTGACCTAGATAACGACTGTACTGCCTGAATTGAACGAATGAAAAACACTTATTGCACTTCTTCTGTTTCAATTACGTTGTTTTACAGCAAAAGCTCTAGATAACTACCAGAAACAAAACTCCGTCCGGTGGCGTTGCCACGAGCGGTGTCCATTGGCTGTGCCATCAGTTACGTTATTGGCAGCGTCCTACCCAAAAAAGCACGCCATTGGCT
Organism: Rhipicephalus annulatus; assembly: GCA_013436015.1. Lineage (NCBI taxonomy): Eukaryota > Metazoa > Arthropoda > Arachnida > Ixodida > Ixodidae > Rhipicephalus > Rhipicephalus annulatus. The sequence continues at coordinate 2,245 of WOVY01000536.1, read as the reverse complement.
GCGTTTGTTAGTGACGCCATTAATCCCGCCACTGCCGTGGCTGTTAGAGCGCGCGCGACAGTTTCTCCGGAAACCTTCCATATGGTTTATACCAAGGAGAACTCTAGAAGAGGCGCGGAATGGGGAATGGGAGAAAGCTTACTTTTCACTGTGCCGATGGTGCACCTAGGGCAGAAAAACAGGCCTGTTTTTCAGCAGCCAGACCGAGAGCTGGCACTAACTGAATGCCGATGATCCGAAAGCCTTCCAAGCAGCGTTCCATCGCGAACGGGAGTGCCAATGCCGGTAGTGGGCGGATTCTGTCAACCCAACCGCAGAGTCCGCTCGCGATGTCAAACGCTTGCAACGTCGTTGCGGCGTCAAAGTGATGATTGCGGTAGCGCGTTTTCCTGGGCGAGCGCCCGCCTTCGGCTGGAGGGACTTCTAGCGGCATATCTTGTTCGACTGCGACATCTGTGACTGCCTGACATCCGAAGACAACCACTACGATTAACGCATTGAGAAACACACTCAAGCGCTCATTACACTCCACCATGATCGTGAACATGCTAGGCACATTGTGAGGCATGTGAAATAAACACTGTGGTAAATTCAAGCCTCATTCCAAAGCCAAATTCAAATCTCATTAGAAAGCGCGAAACCATACCAATAAATGGGAAAGGCTTCATACCACGTCGGGATGAGCCCAACGAACATACAGTGAGGCTTTACGCTTCAGTCTTCGCTGGTTAAATTTTTGTACGGAGTGCTCAGCCGGTGATTTTTTTTCGTTTGGGTATGGATATTAAACAAAGAAATGTAATTTACTTATATATTCAACTCGATGTTGATCCCTCAGAATAGGTACGAGCCAGATTTACGATTTGATAATATATCAGCATCAAATATTAACCGCCATTCCAGAGATCCTTGGTTATCCAATATCCACTGCAGCAAATTTTCTTATACTAACATAATTTATTTTATTCAAGCATGAATCTATTTGACGGACCTTTTTCCCAAAAATAATTTTAAAGAATCGTTTGTTGCACAAACGTCCTCGATTGGAAATGCAGATAAAGTAGTTTTCGTTCTTTACAAACACATGCGTCCTGTATACATTCTTCATAATGCAACTTGAAATATAATGAAGCAATAATGCCTGTCACCAGCACCCAATACCAGTGGGCATCATGACATGTGATTATATATTGGCGGCGTGGTTAAAGCAGGTACCCCACTACAAAAGACACACACGCTCTGCACCTTTCAAATCACGTAGTGGGTATATAGTAAGTTCGGAAACATTTCATTCACTAAGTGCTTAAAGTACGCACCAGAAAAAAAATATGGCTATCACGCTCAACTCCTAATGACGAAGCCTCACCGGGCATTCTCGATAGGTGAAAATAAATGGTGTTTCACTCTTTCTGTCTTTAGAGTAGAACGGAGGTGAGCACTCGAATTTACTTTCCTTCTGAGATAAAGTATTGCTTATTAGTAAAATTTGATAAAACGCTGTCATAAATATTGTCTTCCATCTATCGTCTTCTGATGTTCCGCTGTACGAGAATTGGTTTGCGATAAAATCTTTCAATTTACAATGTCTTCGGTACCACTGATTATTCAAATACTTTGCTGTCTGAGATGAGGCAGTGGCATACCATTGCTAATAACCAAGGGCGAATTTGTTCCATTCATGGCAGCGAACTCCCTACTCATCGTTAATCTGCGTACGCCAATCATGTCATCTTGCAACTGTCGAAACTTTCTTCTAGACATATGCCAAGATTAGCAGCTGGCGGATATCAAGCAAGTTGGGGATTTTGTGCCATCGTGGAGCCACTTCAACCGGTCACTGGGGCCCGTGAGAGTTCATGCTGATTATGGTTTCCATGGCTGGAGCCACTATAACAGGGCATCACTGATTAGCTCGCCTGACCGTCGGAATCCAGCAGGTTGCCTGCTGTCTTCCGACGTTCTATCGGGTGAGTTACACCCGCCACGACCTATCGAATTGGTTGCGCGTGATGAGGGGTGAGTTACCCTACGCAACTGTGGAACGCGGTTTCTGTGGTTCTGGTGGTAGGGCAATTTACTCCTCATTGTGAGGGCAACTCATCCTGCAGGCGTAGGTGACCGCTGTGTGTGAACAGCGGCCACCTAGTGATTCGATGTTATCTGTTACTTTCCTTTTTACTACAGCGTGCATGCATCACGTTTCTCGTCCGCTGCACCAATCTTACTGTCACCAGACAGAGACCCA